>JANIJG010010291.1:0-14178 GCA_024611175.1 Megaceryle torquata
CCTCCCCTGCAATGGTGCCAGGGATGGGGCAGCCACCACCTCTCTGGGCAGCCTGGGCCAGGCTCTCACCATCCTCAACAGCAAAAATTTCATCAGAAAAAGAAGAAAATCAGTCTAAATCTCCCTCTTTTAGTTTAAAGCCATCACTCTTTGTCCTGTCACAACAGGCCCTGATAAAAAAAGTTTGTCCCCATCTTTCTGACAGGGCCCTTCAAGTCCTGAAAGGCCCCCAGAAAGTATCCCTGGAGCCTTCTCCTCTCCCAGCTAAACCTTCCCAGCCAGGTTCCACCTGGGGTTCCAGCCCTCTGGAATGGGAAAGGATGGGAAGCCCATGCTTGATGACACCATTAGATACCGTGACCCTCCCCACACCCAAAGCACCCTCACGTGCCCCATATGGAAGCCAGTGAAGCCAACCACTGGCTCCTACGCCAGACTGAAGAAAGGGTGTTATGGAGACCATCACCCCCTCACATCACTGCCTGCACGAACAAAGCCACCCAACAGGCAGTTGTCTCTCCATGAGCCATTTCAACTGTGCATCCAGCCAACAGCTGGAGGGGCCTGGGGATGGGTGGCAGTGCAGGGAGCTGTGTCCCTTGCCTGCTCCCGGCCCCACAGCCAAGCTCCCCGCTGGCCATGGTGGGGTGGCGGAGGAATGGGGCTCATCTGGCTCCCATCCTGGGTGTGGGCTCACACCAGCAGCGAAGCGCTTTGGCGAGCTGGGTGCACATGCAGGGACCTCACAGGGTAGTGCTGGGTGTCCCCAGCCACCTACAGACGATGGTTTTCCCAAGCCTGGGACCACTGAGCTCCCAGCACTGACACCCTCCCACCGCTCCAGGTGCCACCACCCTGGTCCCCATCACCCTGAGACCCGCACACTGCAAACAGCACTGTGCAGTGGCACCAGTCCCCAGGCGGACAGGGTTACCGGGCTGACACAGGCTCTGGCATATCCCCCTGGTTCCTGGCAAAGGCAGGGGAAAAGCACCAGCTTTGTAGTCACAGAGGGGTGCCAACAGCACCCACCAACGCCTGGCTCAGCAGGAGCCCCAGCACCAGCACCTCTGATCACAGACTTCATCTGTTCCTCAGCCTCTGGGTTCCCTCCATCCCGCCCCAGCATGCCCATGACTAAGCCACACGTGGTGGCTGCAGGAGGAGATAAAGGGGCTCTGTGGCAGTGGCTTTGCACAGAAAAGGCTCTGGGCATCCCAGCCACCGGGCAAACCCCTGAGATCAGGCTGGAGATGGGGCTGGGCAGGATGTGGGGAGCAAGGGACAGGGTCCAGCCAGGGTCAGCTCCACACCCCAGACACGCTCCAGCCCTCCCTGCCCAATCTCTGGGCACCCACAGACCCTCCCCATCACCAACCCAGCCAGAACAGCCACCGTGGCCACCACAGGGCAAGTGGCTTCTGCAAGGATGCAGGCAGGGGACGCCCCAGGCAGCGCAGGTTCACCCGTGTCCCAGATACACCCGAGGATCGTGGAGCCTGAGGCTCCTTGGGGTGAAACCAGCTGGGAGACGCAGCTCCTGCCCCTGCCTCCCCCCCCCAGACCAGTCGTGCCACCACAGCTGTCACCCAGCCCAAAGCAGGGCCAGTACAATGGCACGGGCTGGCCGTGAAGGCAACGGCCCTGGAGCACCAGCGTGTGGGTCAGAGCCCCCCAGGCATGTGCAGCCCTTGTGCACTGAGAGGTCACGGCCCGGCCAGAGCAGCCCTGGTCCAGTTTTACTCCCTTTGAACCAGGGCAGGAGGTGAATCTCACCCTCAGAAGGACTCCAGAAGCCACAATAAGCTGTTCAAGCTGGTCCAACAGCCTGGACTGGCTGCGTCCTGCCCGTGGAAGCATCTCCAGCACCAGCAGCAGCCCCACTCATGCACAGACAAGGCAGAAGACAGTTCTTATCCTGACCTCCCATAGGACCAGGGCCAAGTCTGGCACCTCTTAGAGCAAAACTAGGGGGGATAAAAGAGCTGTGAGCTCCAGGTCTAACCCAGAGCCCTTATCACCCAGAGAACACCTTGACCTGACCCTTCTCTCCAGCTGCCTGCATTTGCTGCCTGCAGTTCATGTTACTGTGGCAGGGAGACCAGGGCTCCAGAAACAGAACCCTGGCATCCCCTGATTTGCAGAGAGCTCTGTCTCAGAGTGTATGGCCAGAGCTCCTTTTCCTCATTACCCTCAAAATCATGTGAAAATGAGAGTGATGCTTTAAATAGGCCAGGCTGTGGCCGGCAGAGTCAGCAGATCTGGCAGCGGGGAGGTCAGATCCTGCACAGGTTTTGCTGCACAGTTTGCTTGGCCCCCACCCAACAGCAATGCCCTTCCTGCTCGCTGTCCTCTCAATGCATCCATGACCTATGGAGGCATCTGGACGGTCGGGACGGCTGCAGCATCACAGCACATCCCAGGCAGGGCAGAACCTGTCAGGGACAGGGACATGGCTCAATCCATGTGCTTCCTGGGGACCAGCTTGGCCTCCCCTAGCACTGGGATGAACTGCACACTGCTGGGAAGGCTCTGCTGGGGATGCTCGGCAAAGATGCTTGAGCCGTTCAAACGTCCCCCTTCAAAGACACCCTCCAAGCTGAGGATGGAAATGTCCTTTCCTCATGTGTCAGAATCCTGGATGGGCAGCAAAAGGTTAAAGCTTAAGGGGAAAAGGTAGAGGAGGGTCCACTGCTGCCCTGCACCCAAAACAGCCCTGAACCCCTCTGCAACCCAGCAGGAGCCAGGCCCAGGTCCCAGCAGCCGAGCCTTTGGGGACTCAGAGCTGCCTCCTGCAATCGAGCTGGCGCCTGGGACACTCCCCCCACAGGCATGGCCACCAGCCTCATGGTCCCTCCGGGGAGCAGGTCCCCAGGCAGGGTGGCATTGCCACAGGCATGGATGGCCAGCGGGGAGCACCCCAGCTGGCCCTGGGGGATGGGGCTCCCCCATATAACACCCCACATGGTGGTGCATGGCCAGGGTGCTCAGGGGAGGCTCTGCAGCTGAGCTGCTCATGCCTGAGGCAGCACGTGTATCCACACACCCGTGAACACACGTGCACACACATGCACAAATAGGCATGCATACTCACCTGCACATACACGCACATGTATGAACAACCACGTGCACACCCACGCACACAGCCATGCAGGAGGGTGCACACATGCACACAGACAGCCCTGCACATACATGCACACCCATGCACATGCACACCCATGCACATGCACACCCACGTAGGAACATGCACATACATGCACAGCTATGCATGCACACACATATGAACAGCCACGCACTCATGCAGATCCGTGCACACACGTATGAACACTGATGCACACACACGCTCCCATGCACCCCCAGGCACAAACCACACCACACACTCGTGCACACCCAGCATACACGTGTCCATGCACACGCATGAACAACCACGCACACCGCATTCCCCTCGCACACCCTGACACACGCACCCCCCAGGAGAGGCCAGAGGCCAGTGGCTGACAAAACCGAGCGGGAACAGCCGCCCGCAGCCCACATCCCCTTTTTGAGCCCCAAGCCCCACGTCCCTCGCTCCAGCCACACCCTTCCCAGACTGTGTCATCCCTCTGCTGCCACTTCAACATACTGGGGGGTGCCTTGGAACCCCCAGCTTTCCCCAGGAGCCCCCCTTGAAGCCCCCCTGGTTTTCTGCAGCTGAGATGAGTGGGGCGGCCAAGCCCTTGTGGGATGCCACAGGGATGTCTCACCGGAGGGGGAGAATTTTCCTCCCTGGTCCAGAAAAATATTTTTTAACAAAAAGGACAATACAGCTCATTGAAGCAGAGCCCCTGGGCTGCAGAGCCGTGGCCCCCGCGCTCCTGACAAAACCTCGCCTGGCTCATTTCCCCGGCCCCCGCGGGACAGGCTGACTCAGCGGGGCCGCAGGAAAGCCCCAGTTCCCCCCCTGCCTCCAGCTGCCTGTCCCGTGTCCCCTTGCTGTCCTGTTGCTGCCAGCTCAGCCAGGGGTGATGGCACGGGGATGTGTCTGTGGAGCAATGGAGGAGCAGACGTGCCATCATGTCCCTGGGTTGGGTGTCCCTACCCTGGTGAAGGTCCCTCTGTGCCACAGTGGGGATGGCACATGCCATGGTGGCAACCTGCTCTAGTTGCAGATATTCCTGATCACTCCAGGAGGGTTGGACTAGATGACCTTGAAAGGTGCCTTCCCACCCAAACCAGTCTCTGATTCTACATCATCCCACCAGCCGGGGACCTGTGAGCAGCATGTGCTGGCCCAGCCAGGCTTGCCAAGGCAGCCAGGGAAGGAGTTAATCACTAATTTAGCCAGTAAATGATTAGCGAGCGGAGGCGGGTTGCTGGGGGAGCGCAGGCACCCAGCAGCCCCAGAACCAGTGACACTGACAGGGCCATCCACGGGCTGGCACACAATGCACCCAGCCCAGCCAGCCCACACTGCAGGGGACGAGACTGGATGGGAGATGATTTCCACCCGGAGAAAGGCAGCAAAACCAAAAGGGTCCCACCTCACCTGGCCACCAGCTCCTGGGCGCAGGCAGGGGTGCGGTGCAAGGCGGTGGGGCACAGCTCATTGGGACAGCCCCATGGTGTCCCCACATGTCCCCAGCATGCTGGGGAGTGGCCGCCTGCTTCCCATGCCCAGTGTGTGACAGGGTAGGGGAGCTGCTGGCATCCTGCTCGCGCACAGCAGGCAGGAGGGGACCCAAGGAGGATGGGCATTGCCAGGGTGCATGTCACCCAGAAAGTCACCCAAGTGCTGATTTTCCCACACTGTCTCCCTGTCTCCATCCTGCCCCTCGAGTCCTCTCTCAGGCTGCTCTAGTTCCTCCCTGTCACCCAGGAGAACAATGATGGTGGCTCTTCCAGCAAGGGAAACCAAGGACAAGGCCACCACAGGGATGTCGATGCCACCACCTGGGCAAAGGGTGCCTGCATCACCCCTCCAGTGATCCCACACCACTGCTGGCTTGAAATGCACCCAGGGGCTTTGCTCTCTACCCCTCACCCGCCCTCACGTGCCCCAAATCCTGGCATGATGCAGATGGTGTGTTTGGGCATCCCCTGCTGAGGGTGCCCAGCACACCAGGGGTGGGGTGCTGAGCCAGCCCTCAAACCAGCAGCATGACCAGCAGCAGGGATGGGGCAAGGAGGTGCTACTGTCAATGGGGCACAAAGAGCCGCTGCCTCTCCCTGCTGGGAGCTGGGCGAGCACACCACAGCACCCATGGGTGCACCTGAAGGGGCAGTTCAGGGTTTCAGGAATTGGAATCTGAGTTCCTTTCTACCCAGAAACACAGACTTCTTCAGCCCAGCTGCGCATTCCCCTGAGCATCCCTCCCAGTGTGATGCTGGGGCCGGGGAAGTTGGGCACCAGCTCCCCACCCAGGGGGACACAGTGGCCGAAAAGGGGCTGAGGGAGGGTTGAGAACAGCAAAACCCTGGGGCTGTCCCAGTAGCACTTTGTATTTTCCCCTCTCATACAGACCAGGAGTGACCAAAACAGAGCGAAACAAACTGGGTGAGGGAGAGCAAAGATTGGGGACAGTTTTCCCCCTTTTATCTCCCTGCACCCAAATGCACCCTTCACACAAACTCACCCAAAACCAGCCTGGGGCATTTCTGCTTCAGACTGCTAATGGTATTTAGACTGAGCTTATATGGAAAGAACTGGGAGCAGAGGCTGCTCCCAATGCCTGTCCCAGCTCTTTGTGTCCTCCTTTGCTGCCTGCACTCAGGGCACAATTCAGCACCGGGGGACCCGGCAGGACAGGGATCATCGCCTGGCTCCAGCACTACTCCAAAATCCAGGAGGAATATTTTCAGCAAGGAGTCAGCCCAGAAGCATGGTCCGGGTGGAAAGGGGATGCATCCATCCACCCCCCCGGCAGCAGCCCCGTGGCCAGCTGCCCTCTGACTCACGCCGTTGTGGGGAAGGGTGGGCAGGATGGGGGCTGAGCAGCAGGAAGGGATGAGGCAGCAGAGCCTCGGAGAAGAAACCAGATGGGCCCAGGCCTGAACTGGTTCGTCCTCTCTCGCCCTGCCTTTGCCACGCATGGCTCTGCCCCCAGATGAGTCAGAAGCGCCCGCAGTGCCAGCTCGGGGCTGGGGCACCAGTGGGGGACATGGTTCTCTGCTTCGCCACCTGCCAGGTGCACCCAGCACCCCGTAGCATCCCCCCCTCCCAACAGCTGGCAGCACCCAGTGTTACCAGGGACATCCCTGGAGATGCTCAGGGGGGGAAGGGGGGTTCTGTCCCCACCCAGACAGCACCCACCCATCTCCCAGCACCGCGCCCAGGCCCAGTGGTTGCACAACGTTGCTCCCAGCCCAGAGCAAACAAACCTGCCGAGGCCACAGGAGGATCTGAAGCTGACAACGACATCCATGAGGCTGAAACGCAGCAGCACCTTCAGCAGAGCTTCCTCAACCAGGGAACGGCCAAAAAAACCCCACCAGTGCTTTCGACCACGCTTCGGACACCCTCCACCCTCCAACTTCCACTCTCCACCCGCTGCTCCTGCTCCCCCATCCCAACCACGGAGTTGGACTCAACCCCTGCACCCGCCCAGGAGGGATTAGTGCCGGGCTACGTGCCGGCGGGTGTTTTCCCACAGCATGGATGCCGGTCTCCCGCTGCTCCCCGGGAACAAGGCTGCTGTGGAGCTGCGTGAGAGGAATGTGCATGTGAATAACAAACGGCATCTGGGGCCCTCAGAGGTCTCTGGAGAAGGTGGGCAGGGCTGGACTGAGCCCAGTCTGTGATGCTTGCCCTGAAGCTCCCTGTCCGAACAGCCCCTGAAGGACAGAGGCAGGAGGGGATCTCCCAGCCCATCCTGATCCAGGCGAGACCCTCCTGCCCTGTCCCTTCCCTTCTAAGCAGCACTGACTTCAGGGGTGATGCACCAAAGCCACGGACACAGGTGCCCACACAGGCACCCCAGCTGGGCTAAACCCACCCCAGTCCAAAGTGCCACCTGCCCAGTGGGCACAGGAAACAAGTTCAAGCCCCCCAGAAGAGGCAATTGCACTCACAGGACAGTCAGGATACGTCCCACAGGCAGGGAGGTGGCTGTGGGGAGATGGAGCTTCCTCGTGGAGCTGCTCAGCAAAAGCTGGATACTCTCCACCAAACCCTGGGCTGGACTGGGACCCCTTGCCCTCATCCTGGCTGAAGTCACATCACCCTACATGTGCCTTGTCCCCCAGGGTCCCACCAGAACCTGGATAGGCTGGAGAAGAGCTGCCAAAGCCCTTTGGTGCTCACCCCACTGAGGGTGCTGCCCCACAGCAGGGTGGGACCCACCACCACCCCTCTCCAGATAAAGCCCTGCTCATCCACCAGCACCGGCCCAGCAGCATTGCATCCAGCCCAGTATGGTGCAAGCCCCACCACAGCTGAGTCAACGCCGTGTCGCAGGCAGTGCCACTGAGGGGGGGTGTGACCAGCAGCAGGGTCCTTCAGCCACCCGTGGCACCTGGGAGCTGTGGGACCAGAAGGGTCCCCAAAGGAAAGGGGCCAGATCAAACTTGGGCATCGCCGGGTCTCTCAAGTTCTGGGTGCCAAGGACAGCAGGAGTTGGGTGGTCCTGCTCCAGAACATCACAGTAAATGCTTCTGTGCTCAGCAGGGGATGAGGAGCCAGTCCCCTCGTGCATCCCTGTCCCCAGCCCCAGGGAGAGGAGCTGAACCTGGCACACTCACCCTCCACTGCGCTGGCCAGTGCCAGCAGGAAACCCAATCCAGCACCAGGGGAGGAGACCAAACAAAGACTTTTATGTAGATCAAAGAAAAAAAAAAAAGACCAACCCAAGAGGTATTTGAACAAAACAGCCCTGAGCCTGTTCTGGGCTCTGCCACAGCCCCTGCTGCTGGGGGGGCTCCTGTGCCTGGCTCCTCCATGAGGCTGGGGCAGGACAGAGGGTCTCCACCCACCCCACAGTCCCCATCCCAGACTGTGCCCCCCATGCCTGCTCCCTCCCCATGGAGGGTGATGCCCCAGCCAAGGGTGGCCATGGGCTCAGTGTCTCCCACAGGCAAAGACGCTCCAGAAACACCATCGACACCCTGGGCTGGTGGGCACCTGCCTGGTGAGGCTGGCAGCCAGCACTGTGTGACACCGAGCATCACTGGAGCCTTCCTTGCTGCAGGAGGGTGGGCAGCAGGTGGGAGAGCAAAGTGTCTCCTTTGAAAAGGCAAGGCAGGGATGTTCTCAAAGCACAAATGTCCCCAAAGTGGGGACATTCCCAAGGCAAGGCTCTGTCCTGGTCTCAGGTGATGCGCTGCACATGTTGGGAGCAGAGGAAGGGGCTCAGGATGCTTCCCACAGCTGAGCCACCACCGCTTTGGGTGCCTGGGAAGTGGCAGCCCTGCTCTCCTGCCCCACACAGCAGCACCGAGGTCACCCCAGCTTTGGGGCATGTCCCTTCACACAGGGAAACCCCCCATGGGCACCCGCCTGATGCTGAGCAGAGCTGGCAGAGCCAGGACCTGCCCTGGGAGCCACAACATAGCAGGAGAGGAGAGGGGTCCTGCCCCAGGTTCCCTGCCACCTCCAGGCTGGAGGGTCCCATCCATCCCTGGGGACTGACTAAGCAGAGGGGTCCAAGCAACTTGGTGCGAGGCTGGGAGCTCGGCTGCAGGCAGGGATAGATCCCTGCCAGGGAAGAGCAGGAGGGCACAGAGAAGGGCACTGTGCTCCACCAGCCGGAGCCAAGATCTGCACCAAATGCTGCAGCTTTTTCTCTTCAAAAAGGGGGAAAAGGTGGAGTTTTACGCCTTCCTCCCACTCTGGTCTGGGAGTCTGGGAGGAAATCTTGTCGTGAGCAGCTGTGCTCGGCCCCTTCCTCCCCTCCTGGCCCCCTGGCACTGGGCTCTCCATGGGGCAGCAGAGCTGGTGGGGGCACATCCAGGCACGGGCCAAGGCTTGAGGCCAGCCAGGGGCTGGGGAGGGGGCCCAGATGTTGCTTGAGAATCTCATGGCCAGGGACCAGCCACGGTCTGGGGGCTGCAGCCCAAGGGTACAGTGACACCTCCTGCAAATGGGGTGGTGGGACCAGACCTGGGTCCAGAGGCCGGCTGCAGGGTCTGTCCATAAGACCCCCAATCCACTGCACCCCTGTGGACAGGGGCTGTCTGCAAACCTAAGCCTGGACTCTCTCAGTGGCTGTTTTGGTGACTGTCCCCATGCCCATGTGGCACCTTTGCTGTTCTCCCAGCATGGGGCTGGATCAGCAGTGCCATGGCCACAGCTCAGCCAGGAGGGTGGGACAGAGCTGAGGGGGATGTGCCAGGAGGCACCAAGCCTCCCTGGGCTCAGAGCCAGCCTCTGCAGTGGTTTGGGGGGCAGAAAGGAGGCAAAGGCTTGGGAAATCCCATCTCTTGGCTGAGCTTCCCTTGCTGGGTTCCTGCAATGGGTTTAGGGGTGTCTGACACTGCAGCAGGAGCAGGGTCCTGGTCTGTGGGGTGCTTTTCTTTTCCTGGGCTGACCCAAGGACCCACAGAGAGCTCTCAGCTGCAGTGTCAGCTCTGCTCCTCCCGTCCCCAGCCCTCCTGCTCACAGGCAGAGCAGGGATGCCCTCCAGGCGTGTCCCAGCTTGCTCAAGGCAAGGCCTTTGGCTAAGCCCTGGCTGGGGGAGACACCCCTGGGAGGGAAGCCACGCTCTGCCCCAGGGGCTGAGCACAGGACCCCCTGCCCACATGGGAAAGCCACCAGCAAGAGAGGCCCCCGCAGCCAGTGATGTCCCCTGCCCCAACATGCTGGCTCCAAGTGAGCCCCGTGCCCCAACATGACGGCTGCAGGTAAGCCCCAGCTTGCCAGAACCAGCCCTCTGCTGCTGGCAGGGAGCCCTGACATGCCAGGGGAGTTATTTATTTCACGATGAAATGAGACACACACGCTGCATTATGAGAAACCACTCCACATCTCCAGCACATCATAGCCGATCCCTCGGAGCCTCCCTGCATCGCTCCCTGCCCCGGGGAAGGGCGAGGGTTTCAGCCTCAAGACCAACCCCAGAACCCATCGCCAGCAGCCGCCACCTCCCGCGCTGGCTGCAGCTGATCTGCGGCCAAAGCTAGGAAATGAGTGTCACGCCGAAGGAAGCCACAGCAAACCTCTTCCCACTGCTGGCAACCTCCTCCCCTGTGGCACAACCACAGCCAGGAGCCTTCTGGTGTTTGCGAGGAGCCTTTTGGTGTTTGCTGGACACCTCCGGACCTGACCCAGCATCAGCACCCAGCCTCCTGGCAGGAGAAGGTGCTCCTCACCAGCATTGGGGATACACAGCCACCGATGCCCACAGAACAAGGCTCGTTGGAGAGGAAAGGTTGAGGCTCGGTGTCAGCTCTGCCACTGCTGCGTGGGCTGGTGTCTGTAGGAAGTCCCATCCCAAATTAACAGCTTGGTTTATTCTGTAATTAATGGGATGGTGACTCCCTGGAGATGCCAGAACAAGGTGTGAGCTCCTGGGGACCCTCCCTGCATCGCTGCCCACCTCCTTGCCCCTCATTCTCCTGGCAGCTCCCAATGTATCCCTGGGCTCTCCCACCTGCCGGGTGCCCAGAACCACCAGTCCCACAGGGCAGAGGCACCCAGCTCCTGCCAGTCACAGTCTCCCCTGCCCTTGTGGAGAAGAGGTCCATGGGGCTGGGACGCAGCAGGGGAGGAATTATTCCAGCACAAGAGAAGAGCTTCATCCAGCCCCTTGCTCAGGGTACCTATTGCCTTGGGCAGAAGATACTGTCCAAAACCCCAAGGTGACATCTCAGCCTTCCCAGGAGCCCTGGCAAGACACACCATGCCTGCCACCCTCATGTCCCCAGGCAGTGGTGCCCGTGCAGGGCATCCTTGCACAAGGAACAGGAGCATCCAGCCCAAGGAGCATCCAGCCCAAGGAGCAAGTTGGGAGCATCACCCAACCCACATTTGGGAGGAAGAGGAGGAGGAAGGCAACTGAAGGGTGTTAACAAACAAGTTGGTGACTCAGGCCAGGATCACATCTGAAGCAGAGCAGCAGAGGAAGCATTTACCAGCTGCCCCATCACCACAGCATTCCAGGACCACGTGTGGTCATAGAGACCCTGCAGAAAGGGATGCAGGAGCTCCAGGCAGCACTGCCTGTAAACCACTCTCGTGTGGATCACACCCCCGGCACTGCCCTGTTGGCCCCAGCACCATGGAGCATCCCCAGTGCTGGCAGGGATGCTGCCTGCAGGCCTGCTCAGGCAGCAGGAGAGTGGTCCAGTTGCACCAGCCCCACCAGTGGGAGGAGAGACCCTGGTCCTGAGCCACCAACAAACACAAGTCACGCACATGTGGCTCATGAACTCTGGGAGACATCGGCATCCGCCTCACCACAGCCACCACCACGTGTGCTGGGACACGGCATGGGACCTCTGATGGCAGAGGTCCTGATGCAGAGGGGACTGTGCTGTGCATGGCATGGGAAGGCTTTTCTCCACCTTTAACCCACCTGCAGTGCTCAGAGCTCTGCTCCCAGCAGGAAGGAAGGATCTGACCAAGGACCTGACCCAGGCTCTCCCCATCTCCCCACAGCCCCAGGGCTTGCTGCCTGCCCAGCAGGCACAGCTCTGCCCGTGTAGAGGGGCTGCAGCTACTGCGAGCCCAGAGAGCATCTGTCCCTGCTGCAGCCAGGGGTCACATCAGCCTGGGCAGCTCCTCCAACCTCCAACAACTGGGAAAGGTCGCTTGGAGAGGAGACGGATCCCTCCCCAGACGCCGGCAGGAGCAGCAGCAGCAGAGAACAGGCCAAGCTGGGCAGGAAAACCCGGAGTTTTCCCCGCCGCGTTGCTTTGCATGCCTGACAGCAAGTCGTGCCTTGCCTGCTGGGTTACGGCCCCTCCCCGCTCTGGGTGCTTTTCACCCAGCAAGAAGCCCAGATGGAAAGCGGAGAGGTGCTTAGTGAACCCAGTGGGCTCCAGTGTTTCCCCGGGGGGTGTCCCAGTCCAGGTGCAGGTCCCTCCTACTCACCCCAAACCTTCAGAGCTGCAGCACAGGACACGTACCAACCCAACCTCCACAGTCCTTGTTTAACAGGAATTGTATTTTCCCCATGAAAACTCATCTGCAGCCCCCAGTTCTCCTGAGCATGGGCTGAACCACCCCCTGGGTAACAGCTCAAACCCTACCAGGGTGCAACCATCCAGCCTGGCCTTACAAACACCTAATTCCTGGCCCAGCAGAAACAGATTCCTGCAGAGTAAACCCAGACAGGCTTTTCCTTGTTATTCTTCAGGATTAAGCTCACAGGGCTTGGACAGGGAGCTATCTCAGTAAGGTAAAGGGAGATTCGGGATGTGCTTTGGATCCGAATGTGCTGCGGTGAGCAGCAGCCACACAGAGCCGAGCAGGCACAGCCTCACGGATCAGCCGTGTTGAGCTCGAACTACGCAACACGAAAACCCGGCCGCGCGTTACGAGCTCTCCTTCAAAGCTCACAAACCTGCCGCCGTCCTGCTGAGCCACATACCACGTAAGCATTCCTGCCAGCCGGGCCAGGACACCCGGCGGGGCCTGGCAAGGCAGATAGTCTCCACCGTACACCATGAGACATCAAGCCCATGTGCTGGTACCATGTGCTGGTGCCATGGCAGCTGTACTGCGCTGCTGCATCAAGTGCCGGACCCGCAGCAGCTTTTTTCTCCAAAGCCTTTGGGGAAAAAGGGCTTCAGAGCCGCTCCCTTGGCTTTATGGTGGAGACGGAGGAAAGATACAGCAGAGCCGCCTCCAAGATGCCTTGAGCTCTCCGCAAGGCACACAAGGTCCAGCACGAAGCCACTCTCCTCCCAGCCGCCCTGACTAGGTGCGGCTTCACGGTGTGGGAGGGGGGTGGCTTAACCCAGCCATGAGGAGGGTTTTTCAGCCTGGGGAGATGAAACCCAAGCCGGAGCACAAAAGGGCTCAGAGGTCAAGTCCTGCCCCTGCTCTGGAGCCCCGGGGAGTCAAGAGCCCGCATCACAAGTGACGCAAGATGGCTCGGGGGGGGGTGCACAGCACCGAGACGGAGGGGTGACCGTGCTTATGGGGGTCAAGCAAGTCGCTGCAGGCAGCAATTAGCAGCGCTGCCCCAATTCCACCACCCTCCCAGTCATCGCTTCACACAAACCCATGTCTGTGCAGAAGCCGTAATCCCCTGTTCAGCGATTCCCAGGAGGCACTGCCCAGACATCCTGCTGGGACAGCCAAGCTCTCAATAACCACATTGTCACCCTTCCTCATCCCACAGAGGCGGGACAGGCAGGCCTGGGGCATTTCAGGGGTACCCCAGGGGTGCAGCCAGTCCTCTCCCCCACCCCAGAGCAAGGGCTTCTCTAGGGATGATCCCAGCCCTGATAAGGGGTAGAAAGTTCATCTCCTTGCCCAGTCCCAGCAGACCCCACGTTGACAGCGATTTCTTTGCACAGGACCCAGCTCACCAGCATCTCTCCAGAGCTCAGCTCCCCCCCGTCCCTCCCCACAATCCGGGGAAGCTCAGCTCACGAACATGGTCCCCGGAGCCAACACAAACACCCCCGGCACAACCCGGCCTTTCATTTGGGAAGGAAACAGGCACCTCGGGTGCCCCCCCACCCCCCTGTCCCCACCCCCACACGCCACCCCGGGCTGTGCCCAGCCAAGGGAACAGGCAAAAACACAGGGAAACTGCAACGTGGTGGAAAGAAAGACGGAAAAATGAAAATAAAAACTGGAAGAGAAAAAAATAAAGTTTAAAGTTGAGGAGAGAGAGAGGAAGTTCAGGCGGGTGGGGTCCCGGGACTACGGAGCGGGGGCGGGCGGGGGAGTCCCCACTCGGACTGAAAAGAGCGATGGGGCTGGGATAAGAGAGAGGACCCCGGCGGGGCGAAGGGGGGCGGGGGATGCGCTCCGGGAGCTCACCCGCGATGTGCTGGCGGCGACTCTCGTCCAGGTGCGTGGAGACCACATCTCCCATGGCGAGTGGAGCCGAGCCGAGCCGGGCCGGGCCGGGCCGGGGCGGGCGGCGGCAGGAGGAGCAGCAGCAGGAGGAGGAGGAGGAGGAAGGCAGCGCCCAGGGCGGTCAGGCAGCCCCGGCCCCGCCGGCCGCCCCCGGCCCCCCCCCCCCCCCCCCCCCCCCCCCCCCGCCCCCCCGCCCCCGGCCCCCCCCCGCCCCCGGCCCCCGGCCTCCC
>JANIJG010010292.1:0-33612 GCA_024611175.1 Megaceryle torquata
GGGGGGGGGGGGGGGGGGGGGGGGGGGGGGGGGGGGGGGGGGGGGGGGGGGGGGGGGGGGGGGGGGTGGGGGGGGGTTGGGGGGGGGGGGGGGGGGGGGGGGGACACACACACAGCTCTAGGAGAGAGAGACAAGCCTGGCTTCTGGGGACTCAGGACACCCCCGAGCCACAGAGGCTGCTCTCTCCTCCCCGTTTCGGGAACCCGGGTAAAGGAAGGAAGGTGGCCGGGGGTCCCCTTGCTACCATGGCTCTTGGTGGGCACCGTGCTTTGCCGGTGGCCGGGCGGACTGGGGTCCCCACGGAGGGATGGCGTGGGCAGGGGGATCCGAGTTTGGCTCCGTCTGTAAACCATCGGCTAAGGTGGAAGGGTCCGTTCCCTCCCACCCACCTCACCACCATACCAGGGATGGGACAAGGCTGCCTGGCACTGAGGAGAGGAGGAGGAGGGCAGCCTCCACTTTAACCCCCTGGCTGCTGGAGCGAAGTGTTGCCGTCCTGCTTTTGTTCTGTTTCTGGTTTTGTTGTCGCACGTTCAGACCAAAATAGAAAAAATCCCTAATAGGAAGCTTCCCCTACCCCGAGCCCTCTGGCTTCTATCTCCCTTCAGCAGGTTTCATGACTCAGCAGCCCAGATGGAGCCATCCTTCACAGCCCTCAGCACCAAATCTGTTTATTGCTCCAGAGGCTGTTTTTCCAAGAGCCTCGCTGCTTTATAACAGCCAGAGCTCTTCCTTAAAACCCAGCCTCGCCAGCGAAGGCTCTCGTCACACTCTGCGCGGAGGTGGGCGAGGAGCAAAAATAGACAAATTAAGAAAACCTCAAAAGGCCAAAAAATGAAAATGTAAGGAGTTGGGCTCCACAAGCTCAAGGTTTGCTTTGCCTCCGTGTTGCATCAGCTCTGCTCTGCTCTTCTGCTGCCTTCCTTGGAGCTGCACCAGCTCTGGGGCAGAGATGAACCCACAGGTGATCTCAAGTCTACCAAGAAGCTGAGAGGCAGCTGAACCTCCTGGGATGTCTCCTCGGGAGCTGGGGTAGAGGGACCATGCTTTCGGCCGAGGACTTGGAGCCCTTGCAGTGCGAGCCTGGGGTGGTGTCAGCCACTGGCAGCGTAGGGATAATGAGGATGCGTTTGGGGGTAGCAGCCTCAGCAACCTGTGGAGTTCCCTCCTCAAGCAGCTAAACCCCTCATTTCCCCCTTATTTGACTGTCATCAATTGAGAAATAGGCTCTTGCACAGCCCCAGGCTGCTTGTCCCAGGCTGTTCTTAACTACTCACACAACTGTGGACGGGTGTTTTTAATGCTGGTGTAACTTGTGCTTTTAACCTTCACCCTGCCGGGAGCTTTGTGTGTTTTTAGCGTGGCTTAGAGGATGCAAAGAAGGAAACTTGGGAGGCTTTTGACCCAAGGACACAGCAAATGCCGCGGGTACCAGAGCTAAAAGGAAATGTCAGCTCCTCCCTGCACTCAGCCCCAGTAAAGGGTTCACTTGCGGGTGGCTGAGAACGACAGCAGGGAAGGGGGGAGCCGGGGACACTCGGTGGTGGGTGCTGCTGTTCTCTCCCCGTCCTGAAAGGGCCATTTCAGCCAGAACGGATGGGTGGAGAGGCCGGTGGGCCCGAGAAGGTTTGCTCCTGAGCAGCGAGGGCTTTCTCCGATGCTTCCTTACCCCCTGCCCTGGAGTGGGGGCCAGCAGTGGCTCCGTGGGACCCCCCTGCCCCAGGGCGAAGGCAGCCCCTGCTCCCATCGGGTACTGCCCGGGTTATGTGGGGCAGCAGCAGCTCTCCTGTAAGGCAGACATCGTGTGGTGGGCAGGTTCCCACGGGATATATATCTTCTGGAAGTGATACTAAGACCGTGTTGGGGCAAAAATGCTTGAAGCGAGACCAGACCCTCTAAGTTGGGGGGGTGGGGGGCGGGTCAGACCCACCTCACAGCAGCCCAGCCTGGCAGATCTACGCTGGCTGTGCGCGGCGAGGTGCAGTCCTGGGCACATTCCCGAAGGGTGGGTCCGGCCCGCAGTCCATTAACTGGTCATTAGGGCTATTAGCTTAATCACCAGGGTGTTTTCCTGCCACGCTCTGTGATCAGCGTGTGAGGGTCACGAAGGCCGGCTGAGCGGGGGGCTGATGGCTGCTTTCCACACGGCCGTGCAGGGATCAGCCGCCATCCATCCATCCATCCTCTCCAGTTTCCATGGCTACGCCAGAGTTTACTCTTCCCCGCCTTCAGCCTCCTGCACGGGCGTGATGCAAAAAAAGGTCCCCGCGTGATGCAAAAAGACCAGGGACCTGGGACCTCCTGGCTTTTGCCTCCCAGGGTGGTCAAACCACAGAGCAACGGGCACTGACCGTCCAGGCAGCCCTCGCGTCCCAGCCCGAGGGCACCTTTGAGGCATTTGGGAGAGCTGTGGCTCGGTTCTAGGGTGCTGTCTTCTCCTCCTGACGGCAGCAGGGACCCGGGGAAGGCAGCAAGTGACCTTCTGTGGATAAATCCAGCTGCGGAGCCATCGGCTGCCTCTCGGTCGATGTGAGGTGACAGCGTGGAGCAGAGATCCCTAGGCAGGCGCTCAGGCTATGGCTTGTTAATGGGGGGAAAACAAAACCTGAGCTTTAGGTCACCGCGTGCGATTTAAGCGGCCAAATGTGGGTCACTGAAGGCCTCTCTGGGGAGGCAGGCAGGGGGATGTCACCACACGGCAGGGTTTTTGTTTACTTTCCAAGTGGCACAAGGAGCAGAGGGGGTAGCACATCCCACCCGTGGCCAAGCTCCCCAGCACAGAGGGAGATTCTGGCACAGGGGGTCCCAAGCTGTGGCTGGGGTGCAGTCGGCTGAGAGGTGACTGTTTCCAAAAGCATGGGGTGCTCTGATTCATGGGGGAGGTGGGTGAAGGGGGAAGTGTTTCTGTCACCCAGGTGTGTTGCACCCAGCTGCATTCAGCTGTGGGGAGCCACACGTGCCAGAGGCTTAGTCACCGCTGGGACAGTCCTTGTGCTGTGCCCTGGCAGCTGGGGCATCCCTGCCTGTGCCCAGCTGGGCTGTGTGGAAGAGACCACCGTCCCAAGGCCATTTTCCCTCTGCTGTCCCATCTGATGGGTTCTAGGTGTCTGTGGGCTCTGTAGGGTCATGAGGAGCAGCTCCACTATACGTTTGTCTCATTGAGGGGTCCCCTCATTGCATTGACCAGTGCCTCGTTAGACAGCGGGGGAGCAGAGATGGTGCGTTGTGCAGGAACCCTGTGGTATAGGCTGCATTTTGGCAAATCTTTCGGCATAGGTGCCAGGCACGGGGGGGTGCCGGGGTGACATTTGGGCTCGAGAGGGTGGGGTGAGCTTCACCTGGGTGCTCACTCGCTCACTGAGTCATGGGGCTGTTCAGTGAGCTCTGAGCCACAGCATGCATGTCTCCAGCTGGGCTGGTGGGTGATGCTCCCTGTCCTTCCCCGACCCCGTGCCCTGGGGAAAGGCCCTGTGGCCAGGCAGGGAAGCGAGGGCTGATGGGCTGACGTGGCCTGGCAGCTCAGCCTCCCTGAAGGCACTTGCTGCTCCTTGCACCTTTGCCTCTCTCTCTCCCCTCCTCTCTCTCCATCCCAACCCATGCATCACCATTTGCCTCCTGGCAGCTGAGCTGGGGTCTCACAAGGACCTCAGGCATCTCCTGGAAGCCCAGCCTGCAATGTGCTCCTGCAGGTCCCACCGCACCAGCACTGTGCAAGGGTGCTCCAAGCTCATGTCCCCACTGTGTTAATGGAAAGGGTTGAGGAAGTGCTGGTGCCTGCAGATGCTTCTTCATGGAACATTGACTTTTCAGACAGGCTTTGCAAAAGAAATGAGGCGTTGGTGACTGTACAGAAAGCTCATGGGATGCCAGGTTGCTTTCCTTGGTGCAAAAGGTGATCTTTGTAATGGAGCAGGCGTTGCCTAACAGCTGCACTGCAGAGACCCAAAACTCTGGGCACCCTGCATGTTCTGAACTCTTGCTTGACTCCATAACTGCTCTTTCCTACTCCCCTGCTGCCCGTTGGGTTCCCACATGGTCCTGACCCAGCACTACCATGATGTGCCAGCACACAGCTGGGATGTGTGGTCTGGCCTGTGGTTCCTCTGTGGAAGTAGGTTCTGCTCTGTGGGGTGCACAGCAGGGTGGGGGGCACAGCAGCACAGGGGGTGCTGGTGTTCATAGCATGAGGGTGCTGGTGGGTTTGCTCCATGGCCTCCTCCACTGGCTCTGGCCCGAGGCAGCGAGGTGGAAATGCGTTTGCTTTCCCTGGGCCGCTGTGCGCCCTCTCCCCAGACTCACTAATAAATCGGTGCTGGTTTTTCTCTTCCCGGAAGGCTGCTGAACCAGTTTGTTGGAAGAGCAGAGGAGATCACTATGGGGCATCAGCGAGTGGTTTGGATTTTTTTCGTGTCGCACTGGCCGGGAGGGTGGCTCTGGTGTTTCTTTAACCGCAGCTGAAAAGCTGCTGCTCCAGTGCCCTGGTGTTTGTCTCCAAAAGGAGATGGTTTAGGTTTCACCGGCCCCACCTGACGGGAATTTGAGCAGGCACTAAAACTAGGGCTTCTTGTGCCTTCGTTATCGGCGTTATCTGCTCTGCTGCAGCGGCCGTGGGGAGCGGGGGAGCCCCCGGGATCTGCTCCAGGCAGCCCCCGCCTTCCCGGGCTGAGTCACCAGCGGGCCGAGTGCGTGTGCCGCTGGTGTGACGGCAGCTGCGAGACCCAAAAAAACCCCAGCGCTGGTGCTTTTAATGACAGGCAAATAGCACAGCCCCGAAGACTCATACCGTGCGTACCTCATGCCACAGCTATTAGCGGTGACTAAGACGGTGCTGGGATGGAGCAGTGACAGCCTCCCCGCATCGCCCGAGCCCTGGCGTAATTAATTCTGCAGGTACCCGTATCGGCACATTAACCCAAACTGGCCGCCTTCCCGCCTGTCCCAGCCTTGTTCCATATTTAATCTTTCATGTTCACCTGAGTCTTTAATTAAGCCAACTTCAATCCTGCGCCGAGAGCCTGCGGGGTACCGATGAGATCTGGTGCTCCCGAGCGCTGTGCGTGTGAGACCCGCGCAGCAGCCCCCCCAAAACAACTCCAGACTGATGGGTTTTCCTTTGGTTTTTAGTTGTTTTGGGGTTTTTTTGCCGCCTGAACTAACGTCGGTCCCAAAGCAGGGTCTGAACTGAGGGCCCCTTCGCAGCAAAGTTCTTAAAAAGAGGTGTGTGGGGACTGTCTCTCTTCTTTTTTCTTTTTTTTTCCCCTTTATATTTTTTTTTTAACAGCAGTCATGACCAGTTAGTTTGAGGTATCTGAAAAGCACTTTTATTTGGTTTCTTTTCACTGGCAGCAGTTGTCTGGAGATCTTGTGTGGGTGAGGCAGGGCAGCATGGAAACCCTCTGTGCCACTTCCCGAGGAGCCAGCCCCGTGGCAGGGGCAGGAGCAGCCGCCGTCCTGCCCCTGTCGTCCTGCCCGGCCACTCTCCTATTCCAGCATCCCGGTTAAAAATAAACCCACACACCAAGGGAGTGAATGGGGTTCTGATTTCCCTCAGTCTCTGCGCGGGTCTGGGTGATGGGGAGAGAGGCACGGTGTAAATAGAACGGCATATCCATGGCAACCCCAACTTTTCATTATTGTTAATTACTTGCACAGCGCCAGAGCCCGCGCATGGCGCTTCCCGGCGCGGATAAAGATAGATTCCCCCCTCTCAAAGCCTCTCCAAATGACACCGAGGCGACGGCGAGCTCTCGGGAGGCTGGAGCCGGGTCTGGCAGGCAGCGGCGGAGACATTTTGTGAGGAGTCAGAGAGGATCTGGGATTTAAAGGAGGAGGGGCTGGTGAGGCAGCCAGGAGCTCAGGGGCAGCTTTTCTGCCAAAAAACACCTTCCCTGAGCATCAGGAAATGGGAGTGGGTTCAGAGGGGCTGCAGCAGCGCGCAGCCATCCGGGAGGAGGGGGACAAAAGCGATGGGGAGAGGGGCGGTCCCGTGCCCTGGCACTGGCTTTTCTTCCCTCTTTGTTTAATGGCGATCGGGAGAGCATGGAGGGGAGGAAGGGCCAGCAGCATTTGTCACCAAAGGGGCAGGGAGCTGTTGGCGTTGGCTGGAGCTGTTGTGCCTTGGAGGAAGCTCCTGCAGAAAGCCTGCTCTGGTTTACAACCAGTGCAGCTGAGCTCGGCCTCAGCTGGCACCGTTTGGGTGGGCTTTGCTTGTCTGTTGGTTGGGTTTTATTTTATTGGAAGTGGTTGGAAAGCTCTTGAGTGAAGAGGTTCCCATCCTGCTTCTCCCGCACATCAGCCAGTCTGGCCCCAGCTGATGTTACAAGTGGTTAGATTTGTACTCAAAATCCCACTGTTGGTGTGTCTCCAGCGACTGGCCGCTCGCCCGTCCTCGGCCGGCGGGTGTGTGAGCAGCCGGTTGTGACTCGGTGGGCTGTGCATGGCTGTGGCCATCCCCCGTGTGCCTCCCCCAGTCCCTCGTCCACACCTCGCCCCTGAGCCTGGTGTGGGTACAGAGCTTTTCAACCCAACCACCTTTTGCTGATGTGACTTTTCTGGCCCTCCCTCTGCAGCACGTTGTGTCCGGGCCAGGTGACTGCAGCACAGAGGCCCTGTCCCCAGCACAGGCGCGCTGCAAGCCGGTTACCGTCCCCGCTCGGGAGTTGTCCTGTGAAAGAGGAAAATCCTGTTGATTTTGTACTTGAAAGACCCCAGCCCCACTTCCCAGCTGCCTCACGCTCCCTTACCTTGGGCAAGTCTCTGTTCTGTTCCCCTTCCGGCCGGTTAATGGATCGCAGCTCTCGCCTTTCCAGACATCTCTTCTCCCCAGTGTTTCCCAGATCACCAAATTATTTAGTGCTGCCCAAAGCACAGGGTTCAGCACAGCTTGGAGTTGGGTAGTTCTGCGTTTGTTTGGGTCCCTCTGGGCAAAGGAACGTCACTGAAGTTTGGTGGGTGGGGATGTTGCTGATCTCGGGGTGGTCTCAGCAGGTACCGGTGTATTTGGCTCACCTACTGCGTTTCTGTACCAGTCACGGCGTCGGGAGACCAGGCAAGAGGAAGGGTAGTTTGGCTGATTGATTAACCATGAAAGACAACTGGGAAAAACATTCCGGTGGATTTACAGCTTACTTTGTCCCTTCCCTTGGCATTCCCAGTCTCAATTCCTACAGACTTTAATCTTCACCGTGTAGTTTATTACTGCTGCTTTTCTTCAAATGGTACCATTTCCGCGGTAGTTCGGTGGTCACCTTCGTGCAGCTGCTGTTGTGCTTTTCTCTCTCCTCTCTCTCAGTGAGAAGCTGATGGATATAGATACAGGCGGCTGCGTGACCTTTACAGCCTCACTCAAGAGTCCAGGAATGAGAACAGAAGACTGTTTCAAGTCATTTTGATTTTATTACAAACCAAAACACATTCAGTGGCACCTATGGTACATGGGGTAATTACTCTTGGGTGTGTGTGGGGGGAACCCCTCAACCCAAACCTAAACACCTTAAACAGGTATTGGTGTAGCTGTAGCTCAGTTAGGCTTGTCCACAGGAGATTCCAAACTTGAGAGCATCCCCCACCCCACCTGCTTTGGCCGCTGGGTTACTTACAGGATGTTATTTCAGCCTTGTACCTCATCAGCAGAAGCTGGTTGGTAAAGGCTTTGCTGAGTGAACCACACCAAGCTGCTCCCAAAAAGAACCATCTTCCTCCTCCCGTTGTATTTTCCAATACAAACGTTCTGTTCTGAAGCTGCAGGATGGCTCGCCTGACGGGACAGGGTGCTGTGTATGATGTAACCTGTTTGCACCTCCTTGTTGCTCTGTGGTACACCAAGAGAACAAGGCCTCAGGAACAGGGGGGCAGGAAGGGTTGAAGCGTGTGCGTGGGGCAGTTTGCGGTGCTCTTTGCTTCCTCTCCTTTGTGAGAGGACATCAGGGCATGGACCGGCTTTTTATTTCTGTTCCGAAAGGCAGCCGGGGCTGTAACATCCAGCCTCTCCAACTGGAGAGCTGGAGCAACGAAGCCTTAAACTGGGATTATATATAACCTGACAATTGCAAATCAAGTAGCGAGCAGATGAAGCTTATTGGTTTTTACAGTGCTCTCATGCTGTGATATGTGCTAATATCACATAAAAGTAACAACTGTTGAGGAGCTTCCCTGCAATGTCCTTTCCCATCCTTTATCACAATTAAGTTAAAAAGACTGGACTTCTGCAAGCTCTATTTTTATACCCTTGGGCATGTGCTATCTCCTTTGAAAGCTGCCACGGTTTTAGGAGGAGTACAAGAAGGGAGGGCACTGCATTTGTATAGCCCTGTGCTCGCACAGAGTCAGAGTGTGACTCTCATTACGTGCTGCTCTTCCGTCCTTATTCCGTGTCACCGCCAGAACAAAAGCACCACGAACCTCTTTTAAGTCACAAGAGGTGGTAGAAACGAATGCCCGTTCACGTCTAACATCAGCTTATGTGGCATATGATTCTTCCCAGGGCTCTGTGGCAGCGTAGATCTGACAACAACAGTGGCAAAAGGAAACCAGACAAAGAAATGTCAGTACTCGTACAATTTAACAAAGCTCCCTACTTGTTTTTACACACAAAAAAAAAAAAAGCCCCAAAAGATTTTAACCAAAAGGAAATGTCCTTCATTCAACACAGTTAAAACCTTTCAGTGCTGTCACAGTGACTCCAAAGCTTCTCCGGGCCTGTCTGCTCCTGCCAAAGGACCGCTGTCTGTCCTCAGGCTTTCGTGATGTACCCTTCCCTGATAAGGAAGTCGTAGATTTTCCTGGTTTTGTTCACATCGATCTTGATGAGCGCTCGAGCCTGCGCCAGTCTCAGGCCTCCTTGTTTGTTACACTCGTTCACTAGAGCAGCTTTATATTCCAAGTAGGCTCCAGGGACCAACCGCACCATCTGACAGAGCTGGAAGACAAAAGGTGAAGTTAATGAACACTAACACTTGTCACGCTCTTTCATTCCATGATCCCTGCTGGGGGAGTAACGCGGTGAATATTTTTCTGAAACCATCTGAAATGTGGTTTGGGTTTTTTTGTTGGTTTTTTGTTGTTGTTGTTGGTTTGGTTTGGTTGTTTTTTGCACGGGGGAGGCACATGGTAATTGCCCGATGAGCTGTTTCGATCCACAGGTAGGGAGGGGAGGAGCTTGCTGGCTGCTGCATTCAAAAACATTCCTGACTCAAAAATAACCTAGGAGGATGAAAGCCAGCTCTCGGCTCGCAGGAGCGTAACTATGAGTGTGTTCTGTGTGGGCGTTGTTCTTTACTAAACCAAGGGAAGTGCACATGCCAAAGAAACTTGCGAGTGGCAATTGGGCGCGCTGGATGGGGGCCAGGGCGGGCAGCTGTCTATTAATCCCCTGCAGACTAAGTCTCCAATACCTTTCTACAAAAGCAGCTCTGAGCACAACGCCCGGCCCCTCCGGAAGCCGAGGATGGAAACCGTGCGAGGAGGGCGTTACGCCTTTGGAAGTCTGGTAGAAGGAAGGGCTTTTAAAAGCCCCTGTGCTCAGCTGCCAGGCTGCAAAGCTCCTATTTAGAGTCCAAAAAGCAGCCGCCTTCTCGCCGCTGCGCTGTGCGGAGAACCGGGCTGTCTCCTGCTTTTAATAAGGAAATGCTCAGTGATTGTTCCTTAGCGATAGGAAATTGCAGAATTTGGAGGAACTCAGACTTCATGTCTCAGCTGATGAGGAAATCAGATTCCCTGTGTACGCTAATGTCCTAGTCCCTCTTATTTATATGCTGGATGGAGCCAGAAATGCTGTGTTCAGGGGGGATCTGTGAGCTGATTTTCAACGCTGCCATCTCCAGCGAAGGGGAAACAGCTTCCGCACGGAGGGGAAAGGCTGAAATACATCCGAGTTGCGCAGGCACCGAAGTCTGCCTGTGGACAGATTATGACTTCTATTGAAAAAATAAAAATTAATTTCAGTAGTTTTCCAGCGTTGCCTTTCACCAAACTGGAACCCAGTTCATGGGGCTGCAGAAGAAATTGAGCCACAGTTCCAGGGCAGGCTCCTCGCTGTGCTGTTCTCTCCGGGGTTTGCCATGTGGGCTGCAGTCCCGTTTCTCTCTGCTCTGTTGACCTTCTCTGTGCCTCCAGTCACTTTAGGTGACCGTCGAGTGCTCTACACTGGACTGCAAAGTGCAAGGCCGAGCTAACGACCCACGGCTTAAAGAAAGGCAGATTCCATTCTCTGCCACACGTGTGCACGCGAAGCTTGGTACATGCGCTGCGTGGCAGAAGCGTGGAAAAAACACCAGGCAGTTATTGCCTCTGTGGCTCACAGTGTTACGGTGAAGCAGCAGCCACAGCCGGTTGAGGTTTACCCGTGAGATTGATACAACGCAGGAGGAGCTCTGCTATTCAGGTTCAGTGATCTGTCCAGTGAAGCCCTTTAGGAAACCCTCTGCCAGTCTTTAAAACTACTGTTCATTAAGGAAAAAACATAACCCTTCTGCTCACCCCTGCCTCACAGCAGAGGAAGAGAGGAGGTCACGCTCTGGATGTTGTAACAGCACCTTGCTGCGCCCCACCTTTCTTGGCTAAATAAGCTAATTTGCTGGAGCTATGCTGTACATATAGGAGAGCAATGGAAATGAAGGAGCCCGCTGGAGAATCTGAGTGGTTTTTGTAAGCTGGAAAGAGAAGCTGGGCCGCGTAGCTGAGGTGATGTTCACAGCACCTGAGACAGATGGTGTGAGCACCCCTGCACGGTGGCGATAAAAGCGTTATGTAGATTGTCGTTCTGTTCCTCACCTCCTTCTCCTTCTCGTTCAGTTTCTCTGTCCCCGGGAGCCCTGTGAGGTTCAGTGGCGGGGCGCTGCGTCGACCTGCGGAGACAAGAAAGGAGAACGCTGCAGAGCTCTGAGCAGCCTGGCCGTGCCTGTTCCTTAGGTGTGTTATGGCAGGGGCAATTAAAACCCCGTGAGGTTAGCCCGGTCAATCCAGGAGTTTGCAGACAGAGTTATTTAGGGATTAATGTAAAAACTGCACCGATCTGCTAAAAGGTATGATTTTGCAACTGCTGTTGTTAAGTGCTGTGAACACTCGCACGAGGACTCTCCGCTGTCAGCCCTGGCCCGCTGGCTTCTCGGAGGAGCTGACAAGACAACAGCTTTGTGTCATCCTGGCACTGACTGTAGTTAAGCTGGGCTGTATCTCCTGACTGAACTGGGCCGGGGAGGTCAGCTCTGGGTGGAGGGTGCTCCCGGGTGTGCACAGCCTGCAGGACTAACACCCAGCAGCTGGGAAACCAGTACCTCACAAGGATGGGGGGTTTACTTATTGGTGCGATTAGCAGACAATTTCTCTGGCATTACCGGCAACTTCGTGAAGCAGTTTCCTTTAAATACAACGCGGATACTGTAAAGCAAACGCAGGCGGGGGATTTATTTTCATCTGTTAGGATAAACAGTACTGAAGGAAATCTCTATCACAAGGTGCTCTGTTACCACTTTTGCTACTGTTTATAACTTTGCTGAACTTGAACTGGCGCAGCTTAAACTTTCACAACATCTGTCTCCTTGCAGGTTTGGGGTTTTTTTATTTTCCTAGTATTTTTTTTTTCCTTATTTTTTCTTAACTTCCAGAGCTCAGAACAAATCTAAAGTTACTTATTTACATTTTTAGGAAGCCTACTGCCCTGTGCTGTGGGTCGTGTATTTAGCACTGTTAGAGAGAGGTGTCTTTATCCTGGGAGTGACTTCCCAAAATTGGCAAAGTGATGAAATCTTGGGAAATCTGCAGCTCCATTTTTCCCAAGGTCTGTGCTGGCTTCTGCTCCAGACCCTGCCCTGTCTGGGTCCTGCCTCTGGGACTGGGGAGTCTGTCTCTTTCTCCTGTGCATCTGTAGGAAACAGATGGGAGTTTGGGTGCAGGGAGCCTGATCAGAGCGAGAACTGAAGGACTAGAGAGATGCTGGGGTAGTGAGTCTCTGGTAGGTGCAGAGCAAGTTATTTCCCAGCGCTTTCCATGGCCTGGAACGAGCGTGCTATGCCGGGACATGAGAGAATTTGGTTGTGCTGTTTTATAAACCTAGGAAATAACGCACGCACAACACTAAAGAAAACAGATTACGGCTGCAAAGTCAAGATCTCAAAATCTAGAAGTAAAGTTAAGCAACAATAATTTGCCTTCTTGTATATTCAGTATGATGCAGCCTCTAATTACACTGACGCGTGGCAGTTTTTCCGCAGTATCCTCGTCTTATTCAGTGAGCAGGATCTTTGCTTAATTAGCAGCTACATGGTATTTTGTTTGGGTTTTGTTCAACATGTGACACAGGTTGTAAATGCCACACGCTATCAGGGTTCCACGGGCAAAACAATTCACGGGCTCTTCTTCATGGGCACTAATGCCTGACAAAAAATTGATGTACTTCCCACTGTCCCTTCAGCTGGGGGGATGCTGTCCCCATGGCGTGGGCTCTGGATGCCCAGCCTGAAATACCCTATGCTATGTTCTCTCCAAAATACCAGATCCTAACGACCACCAAATACATTTAACCACAGCGCACGCTGCAATGACTAACTGCTTGGTACTCTTGACCCAAATTTCCCCGGCTCCTGGCAGAAATGAGGAAGAACACAGACTCGGTGTCCACCTCTGAGGAATTTGGTTCAACTGGTTTATCAGCATCTGCATGAAAACTGGATGTAGAGACTGAGCTAGAAACCAGTTTTCCCTGGCAACATTTAACAGCATTATAGTAAAACTTTATCCTAGTCTCGTTCACTGCGTTCCACCCTGGCACGTCAACAAATGAGATGGGATTTTATAGAAGTCTTGTTCACGAGGGCTGACTGACCCCAGATCTGGCCTTACTGGGTGCTGAAAGAAGTAGGGGTCCTCTTAGTGGGGAAAAAACCCTGTAATTTGTGATGACAGAACTAAAGACTATAAAAGCATATTAATAGAGAAGGAAAACTGAGGTTGCCCAGGCGTCTTGTGTCGTCTTGTTCTGGCACTCTGGGGGGCTTGACGCTGCTGCATCCATTGCCTGCTTCTCAGGCTGCTGGCTTTGGGTATTCTGCCCTCCCAAATCTGCTTTCTGTCAGGTTTGTATTGCTATGCTACTTGCTATACAGCTTCATGAAAAACCTGGATTAGATTTCGCTTTTTAAAGCTAAAATTGTTCTCTCGTGAAAATTCTGTTCTTTCCTGCCACGTTAATGTAGCGTTAGGATGGGCTTGCCACTTGTAGTCACGAGAATCTAGAAATTCATCAGAAACTCCTACAGTGGAAGGAGTTGCAGATTGAGGTAATGTTGACTTAAGCAGCACATAACCATGAGGCTTGAGGACGCAAGCAAAAGAGTCCCTCTCCTGCTGGCTGCCAGAAGGATATGGCTCCGGATCCAGAAGGATCTATGGCTGGCTTTTCATCACATGCCACCATCTGACAGTTACCTGAATTCGAAGGAACTGGTACCGTGGGAGTCAGGCCGGAATCACTGAAAAGAAAGGAAATTTTCAAATTGCCTTCGTGTTTCTTTAAGAATAACTGCATATATATTGGCCCTGGAACTACTTTTTCCCCACGTTCTACCAATTAGGCAATTCAACTTGCATAACCTGGGCCCTGACTCGAAGTCAATAGGATTCCTAAATATTCAGCACTCCCAGACTGAGGGCTACATCTGAAACTTGTTTAAAAAAAAAAAGGAGAGGGGAACAACACGCAATAAAAAAATCAGTGGAGACTGACTGGGGAATTACAAATCATCTTCTCAACCCATGTGGCAAACAGGATGCGCTTCCTTCGCTTGCAGCTTGCTCCTTAAATCAAAGTGCTTGTGCAGGGTGACGACACATTAATAACGCTGCTACATCTAAAATCAGCTGAAACGTTTCAAGTGTCATCTGCGCCCTCATTAAGATCCATACAGACCTCATTTCCCTCCACGACTTATTAACAGCTGTTAAGTTCCTGAAATGTGAAATACTGATGTTTTGGAGTCCTTGCTATGCACTTCACAAGCACTACCAGTGTCACCCACGGTTTCTTGCCCTTCTGAATTGCGCTGACTGTTCCAGCTGCGAAGCGGGGAAGTGTTTGTTGGTATCGCACAGAAAAATGTTGTTTGATGCACCCGAGGTGTGTAAAACACCCAGCCTTACTGTGACCGTACATGTCGGCTTGTCGGCTGAGCCACTGCTGGCAGGCACTGCTGTCCTGGATGTACTGCAGGACTTCGGAGAGCATGGTGCGCTTCAGGCGCTCCTCGTCCCTCGTCTTCTTAAGGTGGTCGTACGTTCTGGCACCTACAGTGAACAGACACCACCTTCTCACCAGCTGCCTCGGTCAGAGTTTCCAGACTGTTGTTTTTCTACTTTAGGCAATAAGGGAGAAGCTGTTCTCTAGCTCTGGACCAGACTCTGCTGTTCTCTCTCGTAACAACGACTTGGCATTAGAAGGTATTAGATTCCACCCCGCACCCCTCCCCCTGTTAATTTCAAGCCAAACCCAAACAAAAACGGCTCCCATGATCCAATTCCAGGATCAAACAGGCCATTTCATTTAGGTAGAAGTCTCAGGCCTCTCTCCAGATACCACGCTTGTCGATAGCCGGTGTCCAGAGATAAAGTGCTGGAGACCAGAGACCACTGTGCCGTGACAGTTATTTATTTTCCTGAATCTTGTGCAAAGTGGTGGATAAAGCAGAGCTCTGCTAGACAGCGCATTCCCCAAGCTGACGGCTCCAAGGAGCTTTAAAAAAGCACAGCTGGACTGAAGCATTACTGCTAAAATGCTGGCTCGCTTAAAGAGCCAGGCAAGTGCAGTTCAAAAATAAATGTCTTTTTATTCAACACATGGCTGTAGAACCATCCCTCTGCACCCTGATGAATGGGAATGGCCTGAATAATGCATCAGGTACTTACTACAGAAATTGGTGATTCCTGCTGCTCTGTATTCCTGCAGTCGCTTTATTTCCCTTCGCAGCTCAAACTCCACTGAAGGGAAAGCCAAAAAACAAAGGTGGGTCAGTGGGGCGGCAGAGAACTGTGGTGTGCTAGAGCACTGCTGGTTCCCATCCCTCTGCACGGCCGGGCTGTGAAGGCTGCAGAGCCACAGGCAGGGTTAACCTCTCTGCGCGCGTCTGGGTGTGCGTCGAGCTCCAACTCCCTCTGCCTAACGCTTCCTGATCACAGATTTAAGCTGGCTTCTAGCATTTGTGTGCTTAGAGAATTTATTTTATCTTCGTGCTTTGACAGTTCCTTTGCCATACCCCGGACAAGGCAAATAACAATAACGTAGGATTTCTGGAAGGCATTTCAATGGGTTTGAAAAACTACTCCATCCAGGCTCCTTACGGCAGCAAATATTGTCTTTGAACTAAGATTTTCATAACTGGACCTTCCAAAATTTTTCCTTGCAGACAACTCTTTTTCGGCAGTCGGGAAGATTAAGTACCCGTGTTTCTTTTGCTTGGAGATATTTAGTGCCTGTAGCTTTTATCAGCTGGCTTCCAGGCATTGCTTAGTTTTACAGTGAGCGAGCTGGCTCCTCTCGGATTTGTTTACTCCTGCTGCTGAGGAGATCTGTGTAATCCCTGCGCTTGACTGTCAGGTTAACTTGAGGACTTTGCTGACACTACACCAACAAAAGCAGGTGGCAGGAGTAGCGCTCACAGGTGGGACTCGGGATTTTGCAGGGTCACACGATTGGCATTTCACACAACATACAGTGGCAAACTGTTTAAATGCTTTGCTCCTTCTAACGAGCGACAATTTTCCCAGTTTAAATCACAGAATTAAGCAGGATGTAGTGACTCGGACTGGAATTTGACTAGATGCATGCTGTGATTACACGCAGAGATGACTGGGTGATGGAACAATGCCTCTCCCTTTAAGGTAAGGGACATAATGACCGCCGTACCATCTAATTATGTACGCACACAATAGTTTAACGTGTTATCTTTCAAAGAATTCCCAGTTTGCTGCCAGCTCCGGGTCTCTCAATACAGGCATAAATTTTAGGGATTTTGTTCTTTCAGTCCCGGTAAATGAATAGTGGTCTTTTGGTAAGAAAATACTCCTCCTAACACATGACCAGAATGTTCAGTCGACTGAGAAATCAAACAAAGACCTCGGATACAAGTTGAGTGGAAGAAAACACTTTGCTGCTCATTTAATGTATCAAACCACAAATGTATTTGTTTTTCTGAGGTAGGTAGATGGCGGAAGATGAGAAAAACAACCTCCTGCCCTCCATTATACATTTATATATACATTTAGGAAAGACTGTAGGTGATGCAACCCCTCATTATGCCTGTTTATGCTAAAATCCTCAAAATACTTACACGCGTGGCTTTCAATGAACTTATCGTGCTCCACCGGTCCGAGAATCCGCGCAAAGCGTCGCATTGTTTCGTAAAGGTCCTGAACTTCCTTTGGATATCGCCTTTCCAAAACTAGAGGGGAGGGGGGGAAAAAAGCAACACACACCTTCTGACCCCTACTGCGAAAAGAAAATAAATTCAGGGGAAGCTGAAGTGAACTGCCCGTAGATCCAGATTTGGTACGCGCTTTGTGGCCGTTTTGGTGTCGTGGCTACAAATTCCTGAGTAAAAAGCAACAAAATGATACAGCCCTTAAAATGCTAAAAGCATAAAGGATGATGTTTAATTGTTGTTTGATCGTTTCTTGGAATAGTGAGATGAAGTTAAAAGGCCAAGAATTTCACCTTCACCCCTCTCCTTACTCAGTGGAGCCCGAAATGCTTCTGCAGAGCAATTCCAAGGCAATAACTGAAACACTGAGCTGGGAGTAGTTAGAGCCAGCAGGCTGGAAACAGTCAGGGCAGGAAACCTGCTGGAATTCAGACCATCTGAACATGGTCCAGTATGAATAAACCAGACTGGTGCACGGGAAACAGTGAATATGCAAAGTTTGGCTTCCTGAATAGAGGCCACTTTAAAGTTAAGCAGCTACACCAAATACTCACTCTGAAATTTTCTGAGGTTGATGAGGCCGTGATCTCTTATGATTCTGTAATTGAGAGCAAAATGGTATTAATAAAAGGCTGGTGTATTACCTCATAAATACAAAGAGTTCAGAAGAAACTTTGATTTAGACCATCAGGGGTCTAAAACTAAATAGGTTTGAAATTTCCATAGCCCTTGAGCTGGCCAGCTGAGGAACGTGATGTAGGGACAGATTTAACCGGGGTGAACTTTGGATAGAGCTGTGCACTGGTCCAGCTCTGGCAGCACCAGGCACAAAGGGAGCTGCCGTTGCTTTCAAAGTTTGAAATTGCTGCTTTAGGCCCAGATTTTGCATCTACAGTGTCTTTTAACTTGTGTACCTTCCAAAACCGGAGGTATGGGAATGTCTCGTGAAGCATGATGTCCACCTTCAGAGAGAGACAAATGTCCCTCTGCTCGAGCAAGGGTGAGAGCTGGACTGTGAATTTCACCCCTGGCAGCAGGACGAAGGAATTTTCCTACTACAGCTTTGATTTTAAAAAGAGGAAGATGATTTGGGCAACTCATACGTTTGAAATGTTCCTGTGACAGGAACAGGGAAATGAGCAGAGTAAAAAGGCAGGTGAGATATTTACGAGTGCATGACAAATACATCTGTCACAGGTTTCAGCAAATGGCATGTGGCCAAAGCTATGCAGCCGTTCGATAAACACCCGACTTTTCCATATGATAAAAGATACTGGAAAGTTGGGCTCGTCAAGGTCAGGTTGGAATTTGCTCTATCAAATCCGTTCTGTTTTCTGTAGTATGTGTACAAGAATATTCCTGTCCCATGTAGAGAAGCCTTTCTGAAAGCAACGTTGGCATTTTTATGTCATCTTCCAGATTTTTTTGTCCCATCCTGCTGTAGAAACTTTACAGAACCCGACACCGATTTCCACTGTGCAGCTGAGCCGCATGGCACTTTCTTTTAGTCTGATGGGATGTTATCACAAAGGAAATTGTACCGCATAAATATTGTTATTTATGAATTATAAAGAGTGAGGTCAACACCTATCAGCTCTTGCCTGTCATTCAGCAGAACTGTGCTGTATTATGAGGAGAAGGAATGGAGGAGTCTTACTCCAAATTACTAATTCTTCCAGCAGGGAGTAATACAGCAAGAGAGAATTTTAAATATTGAAGAAAGTATTTGAAAGTTATAAAAAAAAATTGAATTTAATGAATAGATTGAGTCATTCCAGAAAGCTGTCAAATGAACTGAATAAATTATTCAAATTCATGTCAGCAATAGTTATCTTTGTTACATATTGTGGAAAACTAACTTATGGAGCACTAAGAACTAAAAATAATGATGTAAACTTTTCTACAGAGAAAGTGGAGGGGGGGGGTCTAGCAATTAGTCACAGACTGGCAGAGCTTTTTTCTTCTCCCTCAAGTAGAAAATTAATTATGTGCAGTACATAGGGAATAAAAGGAACAGAGATCTGCCTCTTTTTCCTGGTTCCTAGCCCTGGATCTGTGACCACTTTCTCAGGCAGTATTTCAGTTTCTCCTTCTGCAAAGCGGTTACGTGATCTCCTAAGGTAGAAGCCAAAAGCTTCGTCATTTACGTGCAACTGAATTTTGGGGTAGTAGTATGAAGAGTGCTGTGTCCATGACTTTCATGCACTAAAAAGGACTGGAAAATGGGCTTTTCACAACTGATGACTTGTTTTGAGAGTTGAAAGGAGAGTTATGGTGCGTAGAGGTTCTTTAGCAACCACATGTACAAATAAGTATCAGGGTCTGTTATTCTGTGTTTTCTGGGCTGGTACCATTGCTAAAGCCACGTGCCTGATCTAATCTGTGCACAGGGGGAGAACCACACGCCTGAGCTGAAGCCTGTCATGCAAATCTCACAGCAGAAGGTCTCTGTGCGTGGGAATTGTCTGAAGGGTGCTGTAGGAAATCAATTACGTTTAGTATTAGGACAACACTGGGGACCAAACCATGATAATGAAGCAAAGGAACACAGTTCTTGCTTGAAAACTCACTTTTTTCTTCTCTGTCTTTCCTTTAACCTGGAATGATAGATATCTACAACTGCAATCTTCAGAGCTGCAAAATAACAGAAAACAAAAAAAAGAGAAGATTACAGAATACAGAAGTAATCACTTTATTAGGCTAATTTGCAAGCCTTTCTGTTCATGGTAGGCTGAAATGATCACTCTGCTTTGCTGTTTTAAAACTCCTGTGGCAATTTGACAGGGGCATAAAGTCACTGGCGACCGACCTTCCGCAGGCTATACGTGCTACCTGCAGCAGCTTTCTTTTGCTTACTCCTCCCAAACACGTTCCTGCCTGTAAATATGAACCTGGGTTGATTCTGAGAACTGTTTTCCTCTTCCTTCTTGGACTGTTTTACTATTAGCACTTATTTGCTCCTTTGTGCGTGCAGTTATTAAGCATTCCTTCTCCTGAAAAGCAAATTTATCAGCTTTAAGAAGCTGAGGTGTCATCTTTGGCAAAGGCTTCTTTGCACAGAACAAGGAACTCCAAAAAGTAGAAAGACACATTTTGGAACTGTGATGATTCAAAGCAGCCTTTGCTGCAGTTCTTGAACATCTACGTGAGTTTAGCTTGTTAACTTCTACATTTATCTGTCTGCCAGAAGAACAAAGAGAATAGTTCAGGACAATGTGAAGAAGCACAGGAAAAAGGCATGCTCATTAGAAATCATATCCTTTTCGAAATCAAATCTGTCTGCAGTCTGGCTGATCCACTCTGAGATCCTTAGCTGCTTTTTCCTGTAACCATTAGGTTAATGAACTTTTTTTGTAAATTCTTGAAAGAAAAGATAAGGGGACACCTATCACCCCCTCTTCCCTCATTTTGTTAAATAATACAAAAAATTCTAGGTCATTAAATAAGCGTAGTGTTGGCTGGTTTCTTGCTCAGCTCTTTTTCCTTTACATTAATCATTCCAATGTGCTCTCAGAAGGAAGGGGCTGAAGATTTGTCCGTGGATTTACAGGCTGCAGAGACAACAAGCAGCTCTCTGAACTAAGCAAGAGCACATCCCCTTCCAGCCCATGGTGCAGAGTGAACAGGGGTGGCCCGAGTGCCACAGAATCCTCTCCCTATACTTATAAGAAAAGAGCAAAACTGATACTGGCAGTTTGTTGATTGCGCTCTCCGATAAATAATTAAAAATGCAATTATGTGGTTATGTGTCTGGTTTAAAATACGTATTTCTATGTAAAGCCCAGGAAGCCCCGAGCCTGTAGGAAACTCATCTGTGCAGCCTTCTGGGTAATAACATTTCCCACAGCCAGGGCCAGCTAAAGCCCAAAGCTCTGAGTATTCGCTCAGGAGCCAACAGGTTTGAGTTACACTTGCTGATCCTGTGTTAGCAAAAAAAAAAAAAAAATTCAATTTATACAAATCCGAGCTGATGTTGATCTAGGAGGAAAGGATTACCTATGAAGGTAGGAGGGGTGGTGTAATATTCTTACTTCTTTTTGCAAATTTCTGGCAGAACTGGAGCGTTTGAGACTCACCATGTATTTTCATAACGAGGTATTTAAGTTTCCTAAATTAAGAACAAGCACAAGGTAGCAAATTCTCCTACAGGCTTCAATGCGGGGACGAGATATTGGGCAATGCAGCAGGTTAAACATGAATGAAATATATTACTAAGTGTTGGAATTGGTGCCAATTTATGGAAAATATTTTTGTATTTTGAAGCCCTCTGCAAGCAAAGCTAACATGTTATTTTCTGGGGTTTGTGTGGGCAGAACTTAATAAGTACATGCAGAAAGTGCACCGGAGAACCTCTATAAATATCACAAGCAATTATGCACCTACAACCAGTGCATTTGGATGCTTTCACCTGAGCGCACAGTATTCCAAACGAAATTATGATCAGATGGGGAGAGGAAGGAACATTCATGAGAACAAATGAAGGGGAAAAAAAATGGAGCTTCTGCTTACAGAAAAATTAGTATTTGCTGCCACATGCACTTTTGGAGGGGCTTTTGTTTTTAATAGATGTATTCACACAGGAACAGCCGATTACAAAATCTGGAATGCATGAATAACTCAGACTACTATACTGTTACATGCTGCATTGAAATGAGAAAAGAGATGCTGTGCGAATGAAAATGATGTGCCTGTGCTTTTCCCCATGGATTGTACTGGGGAGAGAGTTGTTTGTACTGGTCACTTAAGATAATCCAAGCTGACACCATGTTCGAAGTGTCCATTCTGGGAAATGATAAGGTTCTTTGAGATGGTCAGAGTGGCTTTGAAGGATCCAGTGATAGGCAGAAATTCAAGGCCCTTTTCTTCATTCCAAAAAAATCAAAATATTTGGGTTTCTCAAGAGTGTGTCCAAAACAGTTTCTTTGCTTTTCATTCCTCTTCAGCCTCATTTGGTCTGCAAAGACTTTTCTGAACACTAATGAGCGAGACCTTTGTTTCAGGCTAGCTAACCTGTTTGGCATGCAAGGCTCCAATAATGGGAAGAATGCAAACTAATCAAAGTAAACAGGCTGTGTATCCAGTGTGTGCCTCGCTCGGTGCAAACCTAACGGCTACAGTCCAAACTCACCCTCCCTAGAGGGAAGCAGGACCCCTGTTATCTGCCCTCAGAGCATGTCAGGAACTTCCACAAAAGAATAAACATCATGTAATATTTAGAAGGACATTGACAGCCTCCTCTCTCTCACAACCAAATTTCACTACGGCACCGCCAGACGTGCAGTTTATTTCCACTCCTAAACTTGTGGTTTCAGCAACTGCTTTCCAGTGTTAGGAGTAAAAATCATTTGCATGAGAAGGAAAGGGGAGAAAAAGCTGGGGAAAAGGATAAATTACTGAGGTTATAATTCAGTCTGATGAAAACTTGTAATTCATGAAATATTCAAGCACTCTGGGCTGAATCAGATTTGTAACTGCTTGTTTCTTTTGATCTGTCCATTATGTTTTTGTTTAACTGCAATATGTATTTGCATGTGCAAGCACCGAATGAAAGTTAACAGTTCAAGCAGTTAACTGAAATACGAGAGATTTCACACCACTTCTACCATCTCAGTACTACCAAGAAGAGAGTGAACGAGGTCTGTGCCCTCCGGTGCGGTGGGAGAGGCTGGGGAGCCAACAGGTTTCTGTGCTCCTCATAAAGGCTGCCCAGGAGTCTTTCCACCTTGTATTAAATTGCACCTTCTGTCTCGTGGGAATATGGAGAGCTTGTTTGGAGTGACGCAGGCAAATAGAAGGGGGAAAAGGCAAGGAGATCAGGAAACAGAGGGCAAGCAGCTCAGAGCTAGAACTTTTTACGCACAATTTTTATAAAGTGTTCAGAAAAGCAGCACTGTGGAGGAATGGGAAGAAGGGGGGAATTCTGTTCTGATGTTAAGCATCAAATATTCCAGCGACTTAGACACTGCAGTGCTGATCTGGGACTTGTGAAAGGAAAGAAAGAGGGACCACTGAAGTTATTCTGGTCGGTGAATTTGAGCAACTTGCAGAAACTGGAATAGAAAAGTAGTTTTCAAAAGTTAATCTTGAACCCAGTGAGGTTCACTGTACAGCAGGAAAACAAGCTGAGGATTTTTTCCACAAAGCTGACACTTAATCTATGCTGCAAGACCCCATTTGGGTTTCTCCAGGCTACCAAATGTGTTAAAACCCCACGTTAAGTCTTTACCTTTAAAAAAAAAAAAGTTTGCTGTTCGTCCAGCACAAATGTGTTGGGAGTAGGTGTGGAACACAGCCACGGGGCTGCTTTTCCAGGACATTTCTGTGAGATGCAGTGTAAGAGGTTTGCCAGTGGGCAGGGCTGGGGCCGAGAGGCACGCTGGAGCTGCTGCCTGGAAGCACTGGGACAGGCACCCCTGGGAGAGGCTCTGAGAGCCTGGGCCCGCAGGGCTGCCTCACAACCTCCCCCTGCTCGCTAGAAAGTGCAAAGGTTTCTGTGCCTGCCTTCAGATGCAAATGTTGAGCCATTTTCTACTGTATGAAATCCTACAGTTAGGTTACAAAATATTCTCAAGCGAAGTCAGCATCTGAGCTCTTTAAAACTGCAGGACAGGGAGGCTGTGGCTCCTTCCTTTTTTTGTACTAACTTGGAGAAGGGAAGGGTTTTTTTGAGAGAATGATTCTTTCTCTCCTTGAGATGCCTCGTGTAAGAGAAAAACAGCTGGCTAGACCCTGGGACTTCATTTTTTGAGAGGCGTTCTCTCTCACGTGGGCAGATCTAGGACAGCTGTGGGAAGGGAGATGCCAGAGTTCCTGAGCTAAGAGATGGAAAATGGAGTTGGTCACACTCCATAACCTCTGCCAAACAGTTTTCACAGGGCAGATGCCTGACAGCCTATCCTAAATACTGAAGACAACTGAAGAATGGGGTAGAGAACACCCAATGAAATTACCAGGCAAAAGATTTAACAGACAGAAGGAAGTATTTTTTCACACAACACATAATTAAATTGTAGAGCTCCTAATTCAATTGCAGAACTCACTGCTACAGGATGTTAGGGGGGCAAAAGTACAAATAGATAAGAGTTCTGACTGCAGTTAGTGAAGTTTCTGGAGGACAGGTCCTTTGGGCAAAGTGGTCTGAACACAACCTATGGCTCTAGAAGTCTCCAAACTTAGCACTGCAGGAAATGCAGAAGATACACCAGGAAAGGTATCTCCCTATACTTGTCTTTTCTTACATTCTTCTTATTCTTTCTTACATTACACACTCTCCTGTGTGCCTGCTCTGGGTACTAACAGGACACCAAGAGACAGACCGGAGGGTCCGGCCCTAAATGGCTTCACGAGATTCCAAAGAGAAGAGGAAAGCTGGTTTTTGCATTCAGATTGAGAACCGAAGCAGGAGGCTGTAGGACATCCCAACGGCTGAACCGTGCAGCGGGAGGAAGACGGGTGTGAGGGGTATGGAGACAGTGCTGGTAAACCAGCTTCAATGAATAGGAGGCTATCAAGGTACAGAATTAGGAGATTATTTTGCTTTTTCAGTTTACCAGGACTCAGGGTATGACAAGGAAGCAGGAAAACATATCTTTCAACAGTAATAAAAAGGAACAGTAGAGAGATGGCATGATGAATCCGTGACATGTCCACAAGCCAGTCCCCCTTTTAATGTTTATTGAGAGACTGACGTATGGTTCTCATAACCTTTTTTGAGCCAAGGGAGATTGCATTCCTTAAAGGTTTGTGTACACTGCACACTAAATCTCAAACTGATTTTTTAAGTTCAGAAAGACTGTCTGCACATTACAGGATTTGCCTGTCGCTGAGGGATGCTGAGGCTTTAGATTAGAACTGCCTGACATAGGTGGGAGAATTCTGAGGTATAAACACAGTGCTTTGGAATGCTAGATGTACTTATAAATGCGGGGAAACATAGGTTCTTTTCTCCTCTATGGATTAAAACCTCATCTGACTAACTCCTGTTATTTGCTATTATTCAGGTGGCCATGCTCATGGAAACTCAGTAGCAGTAACTGGACTCATAGTTTTTTTGTTGTGAAGAGGATGGTTGTTGTAAGTTGTCACAGCTAAATCTATCACTCTGGGTGTGTAGTTTTTTTGTTGTGAAGAGGATGGTTGTTGTAAGTTGTCACAGCTAAATCTACTATCACTCTGGGTGTGCACGTGTAAGGGGTGAAAACCCACACGGCTTCATGAGTGAACAGTTTCAGTGTGCTGCACGCAGCTCCTTGCTGCCTGTGTCAACACCTACCCCAATATCAGGTTTCCTGAACTGACAGAGCTTAGAAGAAGTGACTGATCTTCTGAGAAACTGGATACGGTAGGGAAAGGAATGTTAGGAACAGAGACAAAGCATTCCTCTTTGTGTAGCAGAACAAAAGTTGTGCCTTGCGATGATGCCAACAAACACCATTTCAGCTGGGGAGGGGAAGGAATATCAAGGCATTGCTGTTTCTGGTTTTTAAAGTAGGCCTGTAGGTTGGTTTATTCAAACTCTGGCGTTCTCTTAGCTTGCTTCCAGGCAAAGTGCTATCTCAGATACTTTGCTTCTACTTAGCTAAACTTCTGGAGTTTCTACTGGATAAAACATCCCTTGTGTCTTTCCTAAAGAGATGCTTACTGCTGGTGGAGACTGATTTCAGTCATGTTTTACTTTACAGCTGGCTACATTTCACTACTGCATGAAGTGCATTATCCTATATACAAAGTATGGCTGTTGACTGAGAGCTTATAAAAGAGATTTGAAGGCGAGGACCATAGAAATGCCAGTGTTTAAATCCCTGCACGCAGAAATGAGATCATTTATAAATGTATGTTCACTTTTTAAAGGGTATGTAGAGAAAAGGAGAGCCCCAGAAATGCTGTGTAGCCAGGCTGAAACACTGTGTGCAGGCAATGTACAAAAATACGGGACTTACCGTGCAAAATGTCTGAATCATCTTCTACAAAATCGATATCTCTCAAATCCCATTCAGCATAGTTGTCAAACTCCTGTTCAGAGGTGATTGATTAATTGTCACTAACTAGCACCGAAGAAATGGTGGTGTTTCAGTACAGGTAGAAGTACTGACAACAGAGCTATTTATTCCGAGAGTTGTACAAGGTTCCATCCTTGAGCAACACGCATCACGGGGGAGCTTTAACGAGGGAATGTGTGATATGCACCCCCATGATGGGAATGGGAACGAGATGCTGTGATAGGATAATGAGAATTAATCAGGTAATCTCCACGACTCCCACACTGGGGTGGAAATTGCGCCCGAATGTACGGAAACAAGCAGCCCCTATACGGTTGAGTTCAATGCTCCATGTACAGGAGCTTGTTTTGCAATAGGAACTGGGGCCCTGGGCCCGCAGCTCTAAACACCGAAAACAATGCTGGTCTTTCAAGTGATCTTTGGATCAGGCTCTTGTGTGCTTCTCTCAGGCGCACGAAATAGAAGCGTGCTGAAGCTGACCCCTTTGGCTCAGCATCCAGTTCACGGCATCTAGTGCGCTTACATAAGGGCCATTCACCACCAGACATCTGGTGGCAGCAGCAGCAGCCGCCTCGAAGCCCCCGCCCAGCGAGCCAGGGACTGTCCCACTCCCTGCCACGGCTCTGCAGACCTGCAGCGCCACCTCTCCAATTAAATCCTTGCGTTAATCACCCTCTCCCCACGCTTTACATAGGAGTAAAGATCTATAGGCAGGGGCTAACAAGTGTGCAGTTTGATGATCCCGCATTCAGCGGTAAATTTGGAATAATGGGGGAAGAGAGAGAGTTCTCACCTCAACAAAGTCAGCTCTCGCTGGCATGTACCCAGCCATGTCCCTGGAGAGCAAGGAGTCAAAAGTTGGCCGTGGGGGATCATCAGCAGCTGAAAAAATAAAGGTTTTTAGTTCTTGTGTAGGACCTGGGGGGGTCTCTTTTTAACAATCTGTAAATAGGTGTTTCTTTTGCAGGGAAAGTGGGAATAATTAGCTGAAGGAAAACATCCTGATTGGGCTTTTATTCAGAAAAAGACTGAGTTCATCTGGAGAAAAATGCAGTAATCTGTGATCTGCAGAGTATTCTCAAGAGTCAAACACAGAAATTCAAGGCAATGAATAGGTTATAAAATGTAAACTCTACATTTCAGAGCTCAGCACCCGCCTGGTAAACTTCTGCAGATCACTTGGGCTCAGCGTGCAGGTTCTCTTAGTTAATAGCAACAGGGGTGTTAAATCTGCCATCTTCTGGGTGCCATTTACAGAGAGCTGCAATTAGAGCCACACAACTCTGAATTTTTACAGCACTTCCCAGCTGAGGAGCTCGGTGTTTTACAGACAGTCGTGGGCCAGGGCTCACAACACACTTGTGAAGGAGCTGGGCATTATAAGTCCCATGCCACAGCTAAAGCAAGCTGAGGCACGGAGAATTTGTCTTGGCCCAGGTCACATAAAAATAATCAATGACAGCCAGGGACAGAACCAAAATTGTCCAGTTCCTCCTGCTTTAGCTCTAACCACTTTATTGTGAAATTGAAACCTCCAGATAGCAAGCAATCTTTTTACCCAGCTGTTCTGGGGAGCTGTGTAAGGGAACAGCTGCTAGACTGGAGGAATTCTAAAGATGCTAAATTTAAGGAAGACTGAAAATGTGATAAAATTTCTGCAACTTCACAGATGCTTGTAAAAAGGTGTTTTTAAAGAGAGGTGTGAAATCAGCATAGTCTAAAGGGAAGGGGGTTAAGACCAGTCACGTCAGCGGTTATGGCCAGTGCACAGCGGATCATCAGATGAAATGTTCTAGAGGTGGAACCCCCTTTTCAGTTAACATTGCCAGGCAGGGGCTGGGCAAGAAAAGGAACCCCCCCCAGCCTCAGGGTGAGAGCTCACCCTGGTGTTTACCACGAAGGACACGCTGCGGTACCGCGGCACGCGCGAAGCAGCTTGGAGGCAGTGTCCCCTTCACACGAACACGCACACCCAGGCTTTGGCTGTGGTGATTTCTGAGTGACCATTTCCACCAGCCGTGCAGGAACTTCTGGTTGTGAGAACCTGCTGTCCGTACCAGCCCATTCTGTTCCCTCCCTTTTCCTGCTGAACTGGCAGAGTGAAGAAAACCCTACAACTAACACAACCCAAATTAGCCATCGGCACAAGCTCTCCTTTTAGGAATGAAAGCAAACTGCACGTGTGGCTCATGCCTCTCTCCAAGGGCTGCTCATTCCCATTTTGGGAGAGTGGAGACCTTGTGGGGACGCTCCCTGCGTGTGCTCTGTGGGCAGGGGATACTCACGGTGGAAAGGAATGGCTGTTTCGTTGTGCTGTGCCTCCTCTGCCTGCTTCAGGTTCAGTAACGTGGATGCAAACAAGGGATTGTTGATAAAGTGTTTCATATAATGTTTTTCACACTCCTCCTTGGATTTTGTACACATCTGGTTGGCTACGTCCTGCCTGAAGTGGGGAGAGGGGGAGGCTTAGCGTGAAGAACACAAAAATGTTGAGGGTTTTTTTTATTTCTGTAGCAGGAAAAGATCATTTTGGACAAAAGACTGATCACGTTGTGTGCAGAGAATTGATCTGCGACGGTGTCTGGATTCACATTCTGTGCACTGACACTGAGCCAATACTTGCATGTTGGATACAGTGCTGGGGAGCACTTTTTTGGGCGGTCGTGAGCAATGCAATTCACTGTCTTTACATGAGAAACTCCCTGGCTGATGGAATGTACCAAATCTTTTATATGTTTGAAATCCAGCATTGTCGAGGGACGTTTTAGGCTGTCAGGCAGTGATAGGACTGGAGGGAATGGATTCAAACTAGAGAGAGGTCGATTCAGGTCAGACATTAGGAAGAATTTCTTCACCAGCAGGGTGCTGAGGCACTGGAACAGGTTGCCCAGAGAGGTGGTGGAAGCCCCATCCTTGGGAGTTTTTAAGACCAGGCTGGATGGGGCTCTGCACAACCTGCTCTAGTGGGAGGTGTCCCTGCCATTGGCAGGGGGGTTGGAATCAGATGATCTTTGAGGTCCCTTCCAACCCTGACAATTCTATGATTCAAGGGGATTTTATACATTTTACCAGCTCTGGGTAATAATAAACTCTGGATAAAGTCTGGAATTGCATTCTGCTTCTCAAGTTTCTCTTGTGATTTCAACTGGATAATGGTTTCCCTTTTCGTGCAGCGACGTTCAGCGGGGTTTTTTTGCAACACCAAAATGGTTGTACAAAACATATTCTAGAAATCTTTGCCAAACTCTCTTGGCAAAGTGGTTGACTAGAAACATGAAGTATTTTGTCTTCATAAAACGGCTGTGGAAGCTGAGGACTTGGAAAAAAAAAATTTAATCCACCAGCAGCAATCATTTTCATTTCTCTTAATCAAAAAAAAACTGGATGCAAGGGATTCCAGGAAGAAAAGTCACTTTTTCCTTTATTTGATAAAGGCTGAAAAAAGCCAAGTGTTTAAGGAAAAAGTTAAGATTACTTGCATTGCTAAGTAGGACAAAGTGTACCAGGCAGCACACTTGCAGAACACAACTGCAACCAGTTTTCAGTCTTAATTATGACAGCCATGTGCACGTAAGAACTCGCAGTTCTGTTCCAGTGGAGTCTGAGTTCTGTGCTTTTAATACAGCTATTTTTTCATGGAGGACAAGAGAGGTAACTCATGACTACAGATCTCCTTTACTTACAGAAGCATAAAAATCCTGCAGCAACAAAACAATGTAAAAATGCTGTGTTTTTCCCAGTGCTCTGTAGGGCAGAGAAGCAGGAAACCTCCAAAAAATAAGAATACCTGGATAGACAACTGTAAGCAAACTGAAACCACACACAAGAAAAGAAACTCTGTAGCTTTTTACATAGGAGTAAACTGAGGCACGGAAAATTTTGTGCAACAGTCGAGCTCTTTCAAAACCTACTGACTTGAATGTGAACTGAGGGAATCTTGTACTTGTCAGGAGGTGCCCTGCATCTCACAAGAAGCCTTTAACAATTTCCTTGTATATCTAAAAGCAAACATGAAACTGAAAACAGAATCTGCTACCCCAGTCTTCCACTTCAGCTGCTAAATTAGTGCCTCGCCCACAGTAAGTCATGTAACATTCAGTGTGCAGTGATGTATTCAACAGTAAGATCCAGTGAAACGAAAGGAAAAACCACCCATCGTTCACTGAAGCTGGCTGAACCACTAAATTCTCACCAGTTTCCAAATCCACAGTCCATTACAGCTTCCAGGAGAGCCATTTCCTCTTGAGCTGTCCAGTTAGGATCCAGGACAGGGAAATCAGAAGTCTGGAGAAGAAAAAAGCAAATCAGACTGCTGGCATCCACTGTTATAATCCACCACTCAAAGAGCACAGAAGTTCTGAACGACAGGGCAACGCAGCATAGAATACTGGTAGTTTTAATCTTTTACTGGGTCCCAAGAAACCCGATCAAATAAAATTGTTGAATTATTTAGGCCAGTGGGTCATCAACTACAGTAACAACTAGTTTGTTGCTACAGCTGTTCTGAGCATACTCTCGTGTGCTGCATCTACCAGCTGTAATTCAACGACGTTATGCTATGAAACAGTAAAAATTATCGAAGACTTAAAAATGATTCATTTGGGAGAAGAAAACAGATGAGAGGAACGGAAGCTGGAAGTCTAGTGAGATGCTATCTAAGCACAATAAAAAGTGTAGCTTGAAACATATCGACTATTCCATTCTGTTCCAGGTGGATATGTATTTCTTTGCTCTAAGGAAGACTTTTTCTGTTTTTTGTTTTGTTTTCTTTTTTGTTAATAGTTCTAAACCTCTGAATCAAAGAATTGTATCACTTAACCTTTCAGTGCAATATTACTAAGCAAGGGCCTAACTGCTGGGAGCTACGAAAGCTCAAGATTGAGTAGGTGTTATCTGAAAGGAATATTTACCATTATCTCGTAAGTATGATCACTTTGATGCTTCTTGTACTCAAATCCTCGTGTGAAACACTGTGGAACAAAAGATTACCATTATGTTAGTCATTTCCTTTTCTCCTTTTATTCTCTGACCGCTGGCTATCCAAAGCTGACCACCTGATCTGCTGACAAAGAGAATATTTTTCTTTCTGATTTCTTTGTAGAAAAAAAAAACATAAAATGGTAGAAAAATCTGTGTTAAAATTGTGTTAAATCTGCCTCTGTATCTTATGTGTCTTTTGCACCAAGAAGTCGCTCCTGCGAGCCGACACCTTTTTCTGTTAAGTATTTGTGTCAAAGTTTGGCAGGTGTAAGAAGCCTGGTGTCTGTTTTGAAGTGGATCATCCCAGGAAGAGAGCATAGAGCATTTCTCAAGTATTGAAAATGCAGTTTCCCTTGAATCTTGGTTTTCTGCTTAAAAAGCACCAGCAGGGGTTGCAAGTATTTTCAAGTTACATTTCTGTGTGGGTTTTTTTTTTTTTTTGAAGTACAGGTAAATGAAACAAAAATACACCAACTCATACTTTGTTTATTGGGTGTATTTTGTACATATCTGAGAGCAAGGCTAAGCTCCTTTTTCGGTTTTAGAGTTTATTGCCATTTGTTACTCATAAATAATGCAAACTCAGTTATTTAATAATTAAAACTAGCAGTGCATTCTGGGGTTATCAGATCACACATATAACTTTGAAAGAACTGTATCTGGTCACAAACAATTACTGTCGATATTTTAAGCTTTCCTCAAATTTTCTTTTCCATCTTGGAGGAAAAAACCAACGTGTGGTGACAGGGAAAGGGTGTTTCTTGATGGCTTTTCTTTGCCATGAAGTGACAGAAGCGATACCTCTCCAGGCATGCGGCGGCACGCTCCGTCACGCAGTTGGGCTGCCTGCATGGCTTTGGGTATCTTTGGCTGCCTTCACAAAGATCTCCTTCGGTTGCTCACGCCTCACTTCTTCAGCCTCCAACATTTTCTTTGTCATTTCCCTGTCCCTGAGCAAATAACTGTGTTGATACAAGTTTACAGAGACCAGTTATTCATGTGTTTCTGGAGCGGATTGGCACCGGACAGGCTGTGGATGACTTCCTCAAAGAAATTAATGCCTTTGCTTTTATCCTAGCACTCACCTGCAAACACAGGAGGAAGGGAGGAGGACCACACTCAGCACACTTAACGTAGGGCTCCGTGAGGTACGAAGAGCAACCTCGGCACGGAGGCTTATCGAAAGGGTCATCTGCGAAGCCAAAAGTAAACCTCATGCAACACAAACAAAGCACTGGTTTTGCAATCACCTCAACTCACTCGTGGCCAGTAATTTTAAGTGAACTCAACTGGTATATAGCCTCTTTCCTACTCTGCAGCTTCTCCAAATATATATTAAGTTCCTTAAAAAGTTGAAAGTAAGTGAGATGCTGGCACTGTGCTTGGATTGCTGACCGAGGAATGAAATGCTGCCCTGTGGGTTTTACTGATTTTGTTTATTGCAAAGTAGTCAAAATAAGTAGACTGTCAAGTTATAAGCCACATTTTTCCAAGAAGATGGATTTGAATGAGCCAAGGTACAAAAAGCAGGTAGAAAAAAAGACCTGAATTCCCACCAAATCATTCACGTACTCGTGCTCTTGAGAATTCGAATAAAGAAGTGGCCCTGTGGACCAAACAGTGCTAGTTTTCTGTTTCCCCCCTCTAAATGGCCACTAATATCTTTAAACAACAGCAAACACTTTCCAAATGTCACCTGGTGGTACTTACTACTGAAGGAGGCCAAGCGCTCCATTGCTCTCCCTTGGTGGTGTTCTTGCTCCTCTGAGTAAAACCTGTGTTGCCTACAAGCCCGTAGCGTAAGCCTTGCCCCGAGCACTGTGTCCAAAAGGATATTCTCTCCCTGCAGACGTCTCTCTCGCAGCCCTCGCAGGTGAAATCCTCTGACAGTGTCCTGAACACAAAAGCACGAGTTCTGTCAGCGGTCTCTGTAACCACCTGACGTGGCCGAGAGTCCGTCTGCGGATGCGGCGCGACGGGATAGAGTGTAAGAGGAGCTGAGAAGGGGTGGGGATATCAGCCGGTCCCGAACGGAGGCTTTCGGTGGCAATGGATGTGCCAGGAACAGTTGGGAACAGTTGGGCACAAAAGTGTTTTGCACCTCCAAGAAGCACCGAGAAGAGAAGGAGCGGGTCAGAGGTGGCTCAGATGCAGCAGTGCATAAAGCTGCCGTGCTGGTGTCAACCACGTTTTTGGCGTTAACTGTGCGTGTGGCAGCTCCTGTGAGCAGGGCTGCTTCACCAGCACCTGCACAGCCAGGCTCTGCCCTGCCAGACTCCCTCAGGGGACTCGAGTCGTTTTCCATCATAGGATCTCTAACGGGTCTCACTTTTACATGGTATTTTTGCTGGGAATGGCTCAGACTTCTCACTTATTGAAACTCATGTTTCTCTTCTTGAGGCTTCTCCTCCGTGCACCAGGTGAGGAGTCATGGTCCTGTACCCCGGGACACTGCTGAAGCTGTGCAGCCCCTCAGTGCAGATGGCAGCTGTTCCCAGCCTGGCTACACATTCCTGCACCTCTGCTTGGGTCCTCAGACAACCAAGAGCAAATTCCAAGGCTGCACTTTCTGCCCTGTGGCCATAAGTGACCCTGAACAGCCACCTCTGGGCACCCACTTCCCGCATTGCAAACCCCCACAGATCCCATCTACAGAGCTCAAATCTCTGCTCTACCAACCAGGGCCAGCACCAGGCACAGCAGCACAGGCTGCTCCTGCACCAGCCCCATGCACTCCCCCACGCCCCATTACCCAAAGCCAGCTCCCCACACTCCACTCCCCAATCCCCACTCCTCATGTCCCACTCCCCAATCCCTACTCCCACATATCCCACTCCTCTTAACCCCCTCCCCAATCCCTGCAACTCACTCCCCTGTATCCCAGGACCACATAACCCGCTCCCCCTATCCACTCCTCACTCCTCCATACCCCACTCCCCTATACCCCATCCCCCACTCCCCCAATACCTCAACCCCCGGACCCCGTCCAGCCCTGGCGGACCTTTCTCCCCATCGCCGCCAGGCGGCGCCCCCTACCCAGGCGGCACCGCCTACCAAGGCCCCGCCCCCTTCGAAGCCCCCCCCCCGCCCTGCGGTAGCGCGGCCCGTTTGATCGGGTGCGTGAAGCGCGCGCTCCCGGCAGAGCTCTTTTACCCCCCGCCCCCCCGGACGCCACCCGTCTCGTTTGCTCTCCCCCCCCGCCCCGGGTCGGCTCCTCCCCGCTGCAA
>JANIJG010010293.1:0-12446 GCA_024611175.1 Megaceryle torquata
AACCCCCCGGGGGACGTGGCAAGCCGGTTTGGGGCTTTTTTTTTTTTTTTTTGTTTTATTTTGTTTTGTTTTGTTGATTTAGTTTTTGTTTTGGTTTGGTTTTTTTACGGCTGGCAGCCAAGCGAGGGGAGCCGGGAGGGTGCCGAGGGCAGGCGGCCCGTCAGCGGCAGCTCCCGTCGGGAGGGTGCAGGGTGGAGTCTCTTACTCACCTCCCGGAGCCACCTCCAGCTTCGGCGAAACCTGTCGAGCAGTTTCCCCCCGGTGACAGGGCGGAGAGCGGGCGGGAGGAAACGCGCCGCCTTGGAACAGGTTTGTCCTTTTCTACCTGCTGACGTTTGGCCGCCCCAGATGATGGCTGGAAACAAAACCGCCCCGTCAGTGCGAAGGCAGCCTGGAAAAACTGGTCGTGTCAGGGGCGAGGGCTGCATTCCTGGCTGCCGCGGCAGGGGACGGCTCATCCACCGCGAGGTACCCGCGCGGGTATAAAAGGGCCCCGCACGGCGAGCCGCGGCAGAGGGGCGGCCGCGGCGGGGTGGCGGGGTCCGGTGGCGGGGCGCCCGGCCCGAGGTGCCTCCGAGCGAAGTCCCCTGAGGAGAATGGTTTTTGGTTGTTGGGGTTTTTTTTAGACTTTTTTATTTTTCCTTTTTTTTTTTTTAATTTCCACCCCCCCCTTTTAAAGAAAGCTTGTTGTCTTCAAGCTTTCAAAGCCTCAGCGCAAGGCCAGGGGGATGTTCGCGGGACGCTGGCCATGAGTAAGTGGCGGTGCCGAGTGAGGAGCGTGAGGGAAGGAAGGGCGGGCAGGGGGCGGCGGGCTGGGCAGGGCCGGGCCGGGCGCTCTCCCCGCGGCGCTGGAGCCGCCCGTCCGCCAGTCCCGTGTGTTTTGTCTCGTCCCTAGGTCCGCCGTGGCGAAAGGAAAAGCCAACCCCGGGCCAGGAGCGAGGGGGAAGCGCGTCCCCCGCCCCGCTCCCCCCGCGGACCGCGGCTCCTCAGCCTCCTTGGTGCAGTGGTTCTTAACAGTTCAACAGTTCTCTATCATAATTGTGAAATGTTTAGGACCACTTGACCAGGGAGGCCCGGGCATCGGGCCGGCAGCGGCGGACGAGTGAGCCCCGTGGCGCCGCCAGAGACCTGCAGCGCCGGCGGCAGAGACGGGCCCGGCCCCCGGCCGGAGCGGGGGAGCTGCCGGGCCAGCCGCGGGAGAGGGGCGGCCCCGGGGAAGGTGGAGCCGCGCGGCGGGCCGGGGGCCGGCGGGAGCTGCCTGGCCCGGCCCAGCAGCGCCGGGGTCCCGGAGCTCCTGGGGCGGGCGGCCAGGAGAAAGAGGCGGCAGGCCCGGTGTGGCAGGAGGAGCGCGTCGTGTCGCGGCCGTGCCGCAGGAGGGCTGCTTGCCGTCGTTCCCGCGCTGGGAATGGAGAAAGAGTAATGTCAGTGCAAGTACTTTAAAAAAAAAAAAAAAAGTTAATGCACGTACTATGGGAAATGAAGAATTTAATATCTTAATAATAACAGGTAGGATAAATCCTTCTGCTGCGGCTGCTGTCAGCTGTCTCTGTTAGAGGCAGTTGTTACTGCGTAATTATTCTCTATTCACTCTGATACATTCAGATGCACATTTTAAGAAATAATAAATCAGATTGCCTTTGACTCTCCAGGCTGCTTTCTTTAGAAGCTTCCCATCTTTCCACTTGTAATATATGCAACATGTATGGAGTGATAGCACTTTTTTCTTTGAGTGCCCTTTTATTTAGGGCAGTGTAGCCCTTATGCTGTGCTGGTTTATACTGCATGTTCCATGTATAGAGTTATTGCAGGTGGTTAAAGGATTATCTGGATTTTCTGTCCTACCTTCATCAGAATTACTTTAGTGGATATCTGCTTTTAAGACTATTGCATTGATGGACTGGTTTGAAGGTACTTGGACTTAAGTTGGATGGACCTTAGCTAAAATGCTGGATCTTTCAAAATACATCTGAAGAATTTTGAGCTTTTAAAAAGAGGAGGAAAAAAAATATCTGGAAACAATTCTGCCAACAATTTTTTTTTTCTTGTAAAAGGGTACCTTTGTAAATGAGAATTCCTTCCTATGTTGTGCTCATTCTTCTCACCCTTTCCCCAACTATCAAAAGGAACTAGAAGTGTATTTGGTTATTTATTTTTTTTAATTGTTTCTAAATAAAACAGGCAATGGAATTTTCCTACTTTAAATTTGACCAGAGAAACTTAGTGAGCCTGTCTATGTTTTTTTTTTTAAACCTTAAATCCAGCAAGGTGTATATATGTATTCTCTCCATCAGAGTGGGTTTGCTTCAAAAATAAGCTATCTGGCATGAACACGAGGTGCACAAGAATATTTCCAGGTGATTCTGGCCTCACTGAAGTCAAGAAGATTCTGATGTTTCCTGCAGTTGAACTGTGATCAGAAGAAGAAGAGCTTCCAGGAGATGCTGGAAATATTTGAAGAGTCGGCAAGCCTGATATGTAAAAATGCTTCTTGGGGACAGCCTAGGAAAAGCATGAATTTTACCTACTGCTGTAACTCAGAACAAGTTAGGCAAGGTTAATTACAGCATAATAGGGTTTAATTTAGCTGGGAATTAGGGTATGGTGGCTGCTAGCAGTGTTTCTCAAACTGCAAGGCTGGCCTCCTTAGGCAAGCTTACACAAGCCCAAGGCAAATGGAAAAACACACTTTGTCTGGGACTTGGCAAAGGTAGAGCCCCCACATCTATTAAGGATGATTCCTCATTTGCCAAGGCAAAAATTTAAATGCTCTCCCAAGGAAAAGATTAATGACGTGTCCCACTTAAGGGTCTGATGATTCAACACCATTCTGTCTGGGTTCTAATATATGGCACTCATTATCAGTGTCTTTGAGCACCTCCCAAATATTTAAAAAGAAATAACACTAGTGTTCTGCACACACAATTCTCATTAATTTCAGTGGGTGTTGTGAATGTTTAAACACAGCAGAGCAGAGCCCCGAAGAGTTGAAAGCAGACTTGCAAAACATACTGTGGGATAGATCCACAGCTGGCTTGAATCGGCACAACCCTATTAACTTGTGTGGAGCTACACTGGTTTATAAAAGTTGGGATTTGACCCAGAGTGTTTCCTGCTCCACCTCCAGTTTATAAGGCTGATCCTCTCAGCTGACTGTATCCAAGCTGTCCACTGACTTCAGTGTGAATGTGAACTGTATGAAGTAAGGTTTGCTGTTTCCAGGGAATCCTTTTTGTTTCTTCTTCATACAGCTCAAGATGATGGAAGCAGTGTTTTGGGTTTTTTTGTTTGTTTGTTTGTTTTGGTTTGGTTTTGTTTTTGTTTTTGATTTTTTTCCCCGTGTTTGAGTGCAGTTTGCCCTGAAAAAGATTGAAAGAAACCTGTCTGATAGGGGTAAGAAAAGAGGGGGTTTTTTTCAGGATAGCTTCAGTCATTCTGGAAGAGCAAACCCATGGGGGAGGTTCTGCTTACACAAAGACAAGGCCTTGATGTATTGGGTTGTCCATGTCAAGACAAACCTCTACTGATTACGTACAGAAACTGATGTTTCATTATGATCTGTGGATGAAATTGGGGACTTGGGAGGGTGTTACTGGACATATCTTTTATGTGTGTTTTATTCTGTGACATTTTAAAGGTATGAAATCAGGTTGACTTTTAACCATAGTTTTTATGCTCTCAGACTGGGTGAACTCATGATGACAGGCTTGTAGTTCTCATAAACTGGCAGTAAGCCATGTGGATGAACAAACAAACAAACAAAAATCCCCAGCAAATAGGCAGCGAAAACCTCTAGGCAAGCAGCCCTTCCTTGTGAAATAGTCTAAGCTGAGCAAAAGCCTGAGGGGTTGAAGGGAGGAGACTCTTCTGCCAAATTTAGTAAAATGTTGCCCCGCAGTTGCAGAGCATGTCTTTAGCTCTTACTATTATCTCAGACAATGCTCCAGTTCCTTATCCCTGCAATCTTAGCCTTTGCATAATAACATTTCGGTTTTTGGGGTTTTGGTTTTTTTTTTTTTTTTTTTAACTCTTTTAAAATGAATAGCAAAGGTATTATGGCCAGACTGGAAGCATAGGTAGATTAAACCTTCTGGTTCTGGACTAACCCATGGACTAAGGAGGTGTTTCTCATTGTCTGCTCTTCTCGAGAACAGGAAGTAGAAGCACATTCCTCCATCCCCACCCTTTTCTGTAGGCAGCTTAATGCTTTGGCAGTATCTTATAGTTTCAGTATGCACATAAATACATTGAATGGGATGCTGATTGGTCAGAGATTTGGGTGGCAACACCTAGTAAAGTATGTGTTCAAATGAAATTCACATTTGAATTAAGAAAGGCATGTTTCGGGTTGCTCTTTCTATGTCATCTGCTGAATAGTGCCACTCTGCATAGGAGCAATCTAGATACTGGTGTTTCTCAGCTCTTGAGTAATGCTGTAACCAGGACATCGTAGACATCATACTTAGGTTCTTGAAAAATAAGTATTTGCATCTTTAGAAGACCTTAAAATTAACAATAAAAAGCTGTTTTATGAAATTCTAATACGAAAAAAATATTTCTAGACACAGTTGTCAACATTCACAAAGGGCTTCTGGGATGGTACTAGCAATGTTGTTCACACAATAGTTTCCATACTGAGAGAGCAGGCATCCACCAATTCATGCATCAGAAATTCTTAGGCCTGACCTGATCATTTGATTTATTGACCAAGGGGAGAGAAGAAGCTCGCCACTGCTGGCAGCTTCCAATCCTATAGATGTGAATTAATGGCCGTGTAATTGATGCCCGTGTAAATTGGTGTCTTCTATTTCTGTGTAGCTATACCAGTTTACCCCAATTCAGGTGCAGAGCTTGAAATTATTTCTCCATGCAAGTAATTCTGAGCTCAAAACTGATGATGAAGAATGCAGATTTTATTTTTTTTTTAAATGTATTTTCTAAATACAGTTAGTTGTCCATGTCGGTGATGGTATCTCCATAAGATAAATAGGATGACAAAGTCTGTGCTTGATAACAATCAAGGCATGAGTTTTTTTGCTAGCTGATTTGTTTCTGTTTCCAAAAAAAACCAAAACCCCAAAACTATCTGGTAACCTGTGATTTTAGAATTTGCATGACTTTCATTTTAAATTAATTCATAGTATCCAGCAATTTATACTGGTAGCTGATGAATGCTGGTGATCGTCTCACTGCTTTTTGTTCTACCTCTGTCTGATATGGAGACCGGTGATTTATATCTCCCTTTATCTTAGATGGCTTTATGACATCTTTTTGATGTTCTTAGACAGACTCAGCGCTCGGATAATGGTTTTTACTGGTATCTGGGAGTACCAGTAAAGGGAATGTCTTTTGAAAACATTAATTCCTACAAGCATGTCTGCCAAGTTTGTAATATCTATTGTTTAAGGTAATTTCTGTTCCTCCTTTTCTGTGACAAATTTGAGTCCCAGTGGGGTGGGAGTGTAGCAGTATTTGAAGCTGGAATAGTGTTCTGACATTTTACCTTTTATTGGACACTTGAATATGGTTCATCTGAAAGAACTTAAACATCTAGTTGCCTGAACTAACTTTATTGTTATTGCAAACAAATGGCCATTCTCAGGTGCAATTCATCTCATCATCTTAAACTGGATGGCTGAAGTTAGTGACACTCATTCTACCCTAAAAGTGCTTGTTTCTTGTAGTTTACTGGAAAGTGGGGCAGCATCACTAAATCAGACACGAGACTTACACATTGTGGACTATGGTGAATTGAGCCCCTTTGTGAATCTCTCTGCAGTCTTGGTTCTGTACAAACCCTCTATCTGTACATAGCTGCTCTGCTCTGTTGGTTATATCCATGTTATTCCTCAGCTGCTAGGTTTATGTGAATCACCTTTTTGCTTGCCTCCTGGAGTGCAGTGGGAAGCAATTTTTAGAACAAGGGGCACTAAAATTAGAAATAATTCAGTGACACTTTTATAGTAACCGCATGCAGGAGTACTTGTTCTGTAGTAGTTTAACCTTCACGGTATCATAAAACAGCTGTAGAGCTGGTTTTGGTGTCAAGATGGAATAAATTTATGATGTTTAGTTACACCATTTCATGAGTTTTACACAGAACTATTTTTGCTGATAGCTTTTTTCCTGACTCCATCAGAAATCGGGACTGGGAGAATTGCCATCAAACCAAAAGCCCCAAATGTTTTTTGGGGTGTGGTTTTTTTGTTTGGGTTTTTTTTTCCCAGGAACATTGTGCAGATTTGATCTGGATTAACACCCAGAGTGTAGTATATTGTCCCTTTATTTATTTTAGGAAGTTTTAATCTCTTCTAGCAGATGTCATCTTTTCTGGGTCTTGCAGCATAGCCAACCTTATGAACCAGTTTTGTGTTGATGGTTCAACAATTGCTCTGGTATTTTAATCCCAACAACCTTGTTATCTGGTTTTGTTCCTTGTTAGCTTATTTTGTTAGATATTTTTTACCCCAAAGGCTTCAGCTCAAGGATTCATGTGATTTAAAGATGACTGAGAGTCTTTATTTAAGACAGATCCTAGCTCTCACTGTGGCAGAAGAGCTTGAAATAGTAATCTGAAACCAGAAAAGTGCTTAGAAACTGGTAAACAGATGGAATCAAAGCCCTTTTTTTGCTCTCCTGACTTTTGTTGTAGGGTGGGGATGGATGATTCATTATGTCCCTCCCCCCCCCTTCATTTTCTTAATGCTTGGAATTGGCAATATTGCATTGTAATAAGTCTCTAAAGATGTTCTCTATTAATATTATGACATGCAAACAGAAACACAAATCTTTTCTCTTTCACGTGGGCTTAAAACTAGGAAAACACCAGCTATTTGTGTACACTGATGGAACAGAATAAATAAAAGATACTAAAACTGGTACAATGACCAATGCATTTGTCATTTCAGATGAAACCAGTGATTCCCAATCCCAAATGCTGTATGACCCAACCTGTGTTTTCCTGGGCACGTTAATGTCTCATTGTGGATGGATGGGATCTAAAAGATGATTTAGAATTAGAAGGAAAACCCTGACAGGATTTTTATTCCAACTTTATCCTTCCACTTATTACAACCTGTATGTAAACTTGCCACGTCAGTCCTTGCTTATCCTGCCACATTCGCCCTGCTTGATGTGTACTCAGCAGAGTTGTGCAGGTTTCTTTGGGGACCACTGTTGGCTTTATACCTCATCAACACACTGCCAGATACCAAAGGTAAAGTGGTGGCATCCAAGCTCCCTGTAACCAGATTCAGATGTAAAATTGTAAAAGGCAGTTTTGTGCACATGTCAAATTAAACAATAGTGTTTTATTGTTTTCATAGACTCAAAGTTTATAAGGCCAGAAGAGGATATTCACATGACACTAATTTTAGAATGCATGTGTGAGAGGCTTATCTTCCCAGACATCTCCAGAGGGAAGACAGAGGACTGTAGTCAGGCTCCTGGACAGAATCCCCTTTGCTATAGAGGTTGTGGAGAAGACAGGCTTCACTCAAATGCATGTCAGGAGGCAGTGTGAACGCCTTCCACTGGGAAAAGCTAGTTCCCTCTCTTGCATAACACTGCTAATAGGATGTCCCTGGAATATTTATGGTTTGGAGTGGAACTCATTTTTTACAAAGACATGTGGTCCAATTGAAAAAATAAGGCAATTTCCAGAGTCTCTAAAATAAACAGGAGATTCATCACGTATAATAATGTTGTTCATGTCTTCCCTCCCTATTTTTATTTCCCCAGTAAATACAAACATATTTTTCCTGGCTCTTCTTATGCATTCCATTTTGTAATAAGGGTTTGAAGAGAAAACAGAGTGACCACTCTACTTTAAAAACAGGCACTGGATTTTTATGTTTGTGCAGACTGTGTATTAAACATCTAATATCCCAGCCAGCACCTGGCAAATCATGCCTGTCCATCCCCAGAGCCTAAATTTAGCACCAGAATCCATATTTAGACTTATTGTAAGTGGTCTAGGAAGTCAACATGCGAGATGCTGCATCTCTCAGCCTGTCAGCATCCAGGAACACGGCATTGCTGGTATTCACTTGCTGGTCAATTCACATCACATCCGGGCTGCTCTTAGTCTGAATCCATACAACCATTATTTCAGATACTATTTCCTGATACTGTAGTGATCAGAGAACAGTGTTTCTGTCACAGAAGTTCCAGCCTGGGGTTGAAGATGTGAATTATTATTACTTGTTATTTATTGATCAATAAAACCAAATACAAAATATGTTTGCATAAAACTGTATTTCTTGATAGAAAAGGACATAACTAACCTGGCTTTGGGTGGCTTCCTTCTGAGAGCAAGTATCAATGATCTTCCATGTACTATCAATTCCAGGAGGAGCCTAGATTAAGACTTTCATATAACATCTCTTGAGAAATTTTCTGAATGTAATAGTAATAATAAAAAAGTTGTTGCCCATCTTCCTAAAAGAGCTGACTTTTCAGAACAGCTAAGCATTGTACAAGAGATGCCTTTTACTGCTGGTAGCAACTGCTATGTTGTGGGATAGAAAATCATTCAGAGGAATGAGGAGACACCTCTGGGACCTGTGTACCTGTAACTGGTTTGCCACATTTAGCTATACCAGCATGAATATAACTGAGGCAGTTAAGATAAAATAGGACTATGAGCTGAAATAATTGTAACAGCAAACTATCCACTCCTGTGCCCCTTCTTCTGATGGATGGGTTGTTAGCAAAAGTAACCCAACAAAACAAACCAAAACCAAAACCAAAACCAAAACCACAAAAACGAAGGTCCATTTTTTTTTTTTTGGTGGCAGCACATGCCATGTCACCCTATGTGTCCAAGCAGTAGAGAAAGTACAGAACTGTTGAAGTCACAGTGGTTTAGACTCAGCCTGTGTATTTGGTTTGCATGGCAAGGTTTTGGTAGCAGGGGGACTACAGGGGTAGCTTCTGTGAGAAGACTCCCCTGTGTCTGACAGAGCCAATGCCAAATGGCTTCAAGACAGACCTGCTGCTGCAAAAGCCATGCCTGTCAGCAACAATGGTAGTACCTCTGTGATAACATATTTAAGAAAGGGGAAAAATTGCTGTGTGAGAGCAATTTCAGCTGAAGAGAGGAGTGAGAATATGTGAGAGAAATATCGCTCCAGACACCAAAGTCAGTGATGAAGGAAAGGGAGAAGATGCTCCAGGCACTGGAGCAGAGATTCCCCTGCAGCCCTTGGTGAAGAACATGGTAATGCAGCCTGTGCTTCTGTGGGCCATGAAGGTCCATGCTAGAACAGATATCCACCTATAGCCCATTAAGAACCCATGCCAGAGCAAGTGGATGCCAGTATAAGAGAGCCAAAGAGATCTTCCCTTTGTCCACAGCAGTCCATAACTTCTAGACTGGCTTTCTAGAACTCTGGCAAAGGGTATAGAGGCACTGGAGCTCATGGTCATTTTGCCATGTCTTGTAGACTGCTGCTTTAGACAGCTGCTTACTTTGCCAATGACTGGAGCTGGTACTGTTCTTCATTGCCTCCATGTTTATTGCCTGCTGGTTCAGGGTGGCCCAGGGATACAAATGTAAACCCACAGGAGCCTCATATACCAGTAAAGTACTTGTAGCTTGAGAATGTCTGAGTCTGAGTGGATACAGAGGGAGTGCTTTTCCAGTTAAGTGAACCATTTGTAGTTTTAAGTGTCATATTATGCAAGAACCTGTCATCACGCTTTGTGTCATAGGCTCTCCAGCAATGTTTTCCATGTGCAAGACTGATGCTTCCACACCCCTTTTCTGCCTTGTTTCGCAGAAAACTGCGTTCATTCTCCTTTGCTGTTTCAGGCTGTCAGCATCCTGATACTGGTCAGGCTCTTCACCCTATCCTGTTTCAGAGATAATACAATATACAGACAAACTTCAGCACAGAAGCTGAATAACTCAAAAAAAAAAAAAAAAAAAAGAAGAAAGGTTTTCTGAAGAAGGTCCATCAATGAATTGGCTGGTCTAGCCTCTTGCTTTTAAAACTTCCTTTACAAAGCACCATAATGCAGGAGAAAGAAAGGAAGAAAGGGAGGGAAGGAAGGAAGGAAGGAAGGAAGGAAGGAAGGAAGGAAGGAAGGAAGGAAGGAAGGAAGGAAAGGAAGGAAAGAGCTTTTTGACTTATATTTGTTTTCATTCTCATTGTCCTCTTCTGTCTGAAGAAGAGATGTGTTTGACTACTCAGCCTGCATTTCACAGTGTGGCTTTTTACTACTGAACTCAGATGGGCTCCTCCAACCCACGCACATGAGATCTGCCCAGTTGTCATTCACTTTAATTCCTTGACAGCACAGGCATTAACCACCTACTACTGAAAAACTACTAGTTTTTCAGTGATTCTGTGTCATCTGGCATTTTCAACTGTTTTGGCTTAGATTTCTTTCATAATCTGGATTTGCAGCAGCAACCTTCAACCAAAGCGTTTCTGTTCCCTTGCAGCCGCTATTGCAAACACTTTTTGCACTGCTTGTCAGATGTGAAGAGAGGATGATATAATTGAGCCCACTTAAAAAAAAAATCAAACTGACATAATATTGCTAGTAACCTGACAGCTTTATGTAAAGCCTTCCTCAGAAAACCCAAGCTGATCACACTGCTGAAGACAAGCAGAGGTTAGGGAGAAGGTTTAGGCTCTAGGACTCCTAGACTCAGCCTTTCAGAGGTTCGGCCATATTTAGCTTGCCCTTTGACATGACCCAGCCTTAAACAATAGCTTTGTGGGTATGCTAAATGGCCACATCTTGCCAGTTGCTGCCAAATTAATGAGCCCATGTCGTTTTTAGTTTACAGTTCAGTCATAAAGCAGTCAAGTGGAAAATGAGGCAGGGACCGTTAAGGAGTGTCACGCAAATTTTCAAAGAGTATAGTCCCTAATTCCTCACTGGCCCTTTCAGAAGTCTCTAATCATCATTCTCTTTCCTCCCCTTGCTTTCTTCAGATCCTCTAAAGATCTCCCTCACTGTGCAAAAGAGGCTGGCCAGAGAAACTAGGTGCTGGTGGCTCAATGCAAGAGAGTCTAGGAGTAAAATGTAACCCACACTCATGATTTGCAAAAAAAAATATAAAGCAGTCTGAATTGTCACCTGAGCTCCACAGCTCACAGTGGGGAGGATATGGGCAGAGCACAAGTGTTCCATAACTGGAGGGGACAGAAGCAAAGGGAAGACTTTGTGCAAAAAGGGACTGTGTTAAAGGGAATCCTGCCCAGAAAAATGCTCAGAGACAAGCACAGTGAAATTTTCCACTCCTTTACATCATTTATAGGCAGGAGAAATTTTCTCAATGAAACCTAGCTTTCCACCCCCACTCTCAAAACTGTTTTCTTGGTCTGTGGTTTGATTAAAAACCCAACATTCATTTTAGAGTTGAAAAGATTTCTGCTTCAACATTTCAGTGATACATATTCTGTGCAAGTGGTTTTACATGCTTTCGATCTGAAACCACAGAAATCTTGCCATCTTTCCAGTTTGACTTCAAAATTTTGAGCAGCTTTGCCCTTGCCCATTTTGCTCAGCTCCCACTGATGGTTTACCTCCTTCTGACTGTGGTACCAGCAAGTTTCCTTATTCTTAATGTTTCTTCCTCCATATCTTCTTTCTCTATTTCTCAGTGTTTGTGGACCTCACTCTTCTACTCCACAGCCTGGGCTTCTACCTTGAAAAGGTTTCAGCTCCTCTAAGTTTTACTATTGAATGTTTTTGTGTGTGACCTCACCTATATGCACAAGACTCTCCTTCACAAGAGGGATCAACATTCATGTTATCCTCAGGCAGCCTTCCAGATTCCCTATTCCACAGAAATCTGACCCTGCTGTTTTTAAAGCCTGCCTCAGACTCATGCCTCTGTCTCTCTCATGCAATTTGTCTCTCTCTCTCTGTTCCTTTTCTTGTTTTTCCTGGTTGTCTAGCACTGTATCTCCTGTGTCCCTCCAGGACCTAAGTGTATTCCTTGAAAATTTTTCTAGGACTATTTATTTGTACAAAAAATGTTTTTACTTCATGCTGTGTTCACACCTTTTTGGCTCAAGAGTAGAAAATTAATTTGCTAGAAGGAATATTTGCAGAAGCAGAAAATTTTAAGATTATAGGTCAGAATATTTGTGAAATATGAATGCTGGAGATCCAAATATGAGTATTTTCAAAGAAACTCAATTCTAGGATGTTCATTCTTCCAATTGGGAAGCAGAGTGGCTGTCACATGACCTCTGTGCCCATCCAAAATCTGAAACACATTTCACATTTTAAACACAGAATTTTCTCACGGAAACTCTGGCAAACCATTTACAGGCCCTGGGTTAGATTGTGGTGCTCCACCACATGCCCTAAATAGAGAGCAGTTCAAGGCCACACAGGAAGAACCAAAGATACTGAGTCTAAAAAATATTCTTCCCCAGGGCTCCCTATGTGTGGAGGTGAAGAGTTGACATCAGCTGGTAGGA
>JANIJG010010294.1:0-21809 GCA_024611175.1 Megaceryle torquata
TATTTTATTTTTGTGTCTGTGAATTGTTCAAAACTCATTCTGGGTTTGTTACAATAGTCTTTTTTTTTTTTTTTTTAATAGATGTTTGACTGAGAAACTGGAAGAAACATCTGCAGATTGCACGTGATTGGTACGGCTGGGTCATTTTGCTGCTTCTTACTCTCAGTGTGTGGTGATCACCTGATTCACGGGGCACTGTTTCTGCTTCTGGTCTGGATGGTGAACATTTTCCTGGAACAACATTTTGTTATTATTGTTTTCATCTGTCTTTGAAATGTGTTTATGGCACTCGCACAAAAAAAACCCCCAAACAAACAAACCAACAACAAACAAAAGAACAAATCAACAACCAAAGGCAAACATTCTTAGCACAGTAAGAAAATAGTGGCTATGAGAGGAAAGGAAAATAAGAAAGTATGGTTACTCTGTGTGGTGGCACCTCACCTTGGCTTTGCCATTTCACCTTTTGTCTGATTTAGTTTGCTTTTTAGCCTCAGCCTTTTCCATTAATCAGTCGTTAGTCCCTTGCACAGTGAATTTCCCCACTGGCTACAGGGCGCAGATGGCAAAGATCAGAGGAAAGCCATCGAGGTGAATTTCACCAATAATGGGCACAACAGAAATCTGACTCTTGCATTTGAACAATCCTATAGTGGGGGGGGGGTCTCAGAACCCCACATGGATGGAGCTTTGAGCAACCTGCTCTAGTAGGAAGTGTCCCTGCCCATGGCAGGGGAGTTGGAACTACATCACCTTTCAACCCAACCCGTTCTATGATTCCAGAATAATTTCAGGATTGTCTAGCTGATGTCATGGTGTTGGGTCATAGAGTGGACTTGATGATCTTTGAGGTCTATTCCAGCCTCAGTAATTCCTTGATTAAAACAATTACTGTCAGCACATTCATTGTTCTCTTCGTTAGCTTTGTTGTGTAAACTACGTTATAAGAAACCAAATTCACACCTGGTTTGCTATCTAATAATATTTTTTTTTACCTCTTACTTAAGCTTTATTTAACCTATGTCAGGACACAAACATTTTGGAGCCAGTGATTTTGCATCTTTTAAAGAAAAGATGGCTGAAGAAGACAGCATTAACTCCCACAAAGAAACTACAGGATAGTACCAGCTACAACAAATCATTTGTCATCTGAGATGATGGTGAGACAGGAAAGAGGAAAAAAAAGAGAGTCAAGCCAAGGCTGGGAATTACAAAACATATGCTCATAGTACGAGCAGTTTGGGGTAACAGGATAATATCCCCCAGGGCATGCACAAGAATTCATCACTGCAGAGATCCAGCAAAAAGTGATTACACAGAGCATTGCTGAGTTGCTCTGGAAAGCGCAGAGCTCAGACGGGATGGCCCACGGGACCTTTTTCTACTCTACTGTTTATGATTCCATTAGCTGAGGTGGCCAGTGCCCAGTCTACAGTGATTTTGTTCAAGATCTTGCCCTTTGCAAACTGAAATGTGTATCAGAAAGGAAGATATTTATATGCATGTGTAGTTTAGAACCAGGAATTCCCTGAATTTGCTGCTTTCCTGAAGCAGCCTGAGATTTAGCACTGTGGTGGGCCACTCATGCAGCTTCCCATCTTCAGGGACTTGCTGCCAGAGTTGCCACTGGAGAAGACATGTTTAACTGTCTGCAGGAGAGGATACAGCCACATCACTCTTCAAATTCCCCCTGCCAACTGTTCCATGGTCAAACGATGCTATGGAAAAAGAGTCCCTTGCCAGCCCTAGAGGGAAACTTTAATGCTTCTTGCCAGGTGGATGGAAAGAGAATCATGCAGCCAGCATGAACATTAGACTTCTGATAGCGATAGAATAAATTCTCATAGTTATTAGGGTTTGGGTTTGGTTTTTTTTTTGCATTACCTGTTGATCAAAATTCCTTGCCCAAGTTCCCAGCCTCGATGTTGAACGTGCCAGTTGGATGCTTGTTGCCAAAACCAATGCATTGACTCGAACAAAATAATTTTATGTCATGCTCTTTGTAGCAGCAGAGAGAGGGGGATAGTGGGAAAAGCTCTTGGCCGAATCAAATGGAGTTGAGTGAAAAGACAAATTGTAGATTAAGCTGGAAGAATGGAAAGTTCTGCACTGTGTGGATGCAACCGCTTGGAAGAGAGCTGCAGAGAGCAAAGACCGAGGGTAGGCACCGGTTTGTCTTCAGGATCAGATCTTGGCTAGAAGAGAACTAACCCCCAGTTGCTCCCATCAGCCTGAGTGGGTTTCAGCACGGTGTGACTGTGAACAGACTCAGCCACAAACACTTAGTGGATTAAACAAAAGCAGGAAACGAAGACCAAAGGCCACTCATTGCTCAGATGCTACTCTGATTACTGATGGATAATGTCTCTCAGAAAATGTAGTCTCTGAAGACCAGTTTTTAATGAGCTCAGTTGCAAGCTTGGATTATTCCAGGTTATTTCTTACATTCAGTAGACCAGTCCTAGGAACTAGAGTAATATTCTATCATATTCTCAATTTAGACTGCTGTGTGACAAATGCTGGACCATACATATGCTTAATCTTTTCCAGTGTCTGGAAAAAGTTTGACTTTCCTTATGTTCAACACAGTAACCTCAGTGTATGTGGCTTGTTTTTCTCTAGTGATGGACTGAGTGAAACTAAAACTCCCCCGCTACGTGCTGTTCCTTTAGCAAAGGCCTGGTGTTGATGGCATCCCCCTTCAGGGGGACACAAGTCCTCGCTCAGGGTAACAGGAGAGCAGACGTTGCTGGGTGTCAGGCACGCCTTGAGCCAGGGGAGGAGAGAGGGGCAAGTCCCAGAGCTGTAGGTGAAATAATGCTGACTGTTTTGTCCCTGCCTTTGCAAAGAGGATAATTCCCATGATTTATACACAACGGCTCTCCCAGTTTGAACAATGATTAAACTAACTGGGCGGGCTACTCGAGCTGTACTCAAACCATACAAACAGCACCAGCTGATCCGTAGCTATTGGGGCACCCTCAAGCTTCCCCGAGCTCCACTGACCTTGTCCCCCCGGAGCAGCCTAAGCAGGCAGATGTCCTACAACCACTGGCTCCCCACCAAACACAAATAATAGAAACTGGGCAGTTGTTATAAGAAAACCTTTCTGAAGCCATGGTAGCATCCTGGCAAGCCAAAAATGCAACACAACATAATCCACAAACAGGCTCCTTGAATCAAAAGAAAACAGGGGCAGATAACAGCATGGGACTACTTCCTTCAGTGCAAATTGATAATGAAACATTGGAAATAATGCTGCCGTCTCTCCTTAAGCTGGTGGGTAGCATTTGATTTCTGAAAACGCTGAGAGTAGTGTTCTTTGAACAAATATACCAGTGAATATTATTTTCCGTCTCAATGGGAACAAAGTCCCCCATCTAAGTCTCAAGCTGTGGCAGGGAAAGGAAATCACCCAATACTTTCCTGAGCTCTGTTTTTATTTTGCATTTGCAAACAGAAGTTTCAAGCACCGTGCAATTATCTTGTAGAGGTTTGGTTGTTTTCAAGCTCTGCTTAATCACTTTGTGCTTTCGGTATTGCACAGCAAGTATCAAGAGATGGTTGTTTATCCTGTAACCTCAAGATTAACGATTCCTGTAAGCCTGGAATCCTAAGTACTTGCATTGTACAGCTTCTAACCAGCACTGTCGTTCTCAGAAATGCACCTCACTGCAGTTAAGGAGAGGTGAAGACACGGCTAAAAATGTTTGCAAGCATTTAACACTTCTCAAGCAAGTAATGCCATTAGACTCAGCAGAATAAACGTGTAAAATTCCGGACAATCTCCACGCTGAGGAAATTGAAGGCAATGTTTAAACAGGCCAAAATAGTCATCAGACAGATTCTTGAGAAGATAAAAGGAGAAATATCTCCTATCAGCACTTTAATCCATTGCTTCCAGTGTGCTACTGTGCACTCTTGACCTGGGAAAGGAATGAATCCTGAAGGGGAATAGCAATCATTGCAGTGAAATTGGAGTTCACAACTGGAAGGTGCTAATTTTGCTTAATCTCATTCAACCCACTTAAAAAGTAACAAAATATAAAAAATAACACTTTTATTTCATAAAGAAGATTGGCAGCTCCAGAGCTGAGAGCCCCTGTGGCTCCATTACTGGCACGAGAAAAAGCGTGCGGATCAGATAAGGGGATTAAGCCAATTTGAAACTCCTGGGTGAGCTGGAGAAATGGCTGAATGCTCCCCATGCACCTCAGGGTCTCCCACATGCCTAAAAACTTGAAAATTGATGTGACTCCTGAAGAGTCTGATGGTGTGAGAGTGCCTTTTGCAGACTCTCATTCACAGAGAAGATACTCGAGGTAAAGATAAATCCAGCTTGTGAGGTTCAAGAAACTTATCTCCTCTGTTGGTCTAATAAAAACACTGGTCCTTTGAGTCATTCTTATCTCTCTCTTATTTAGATGGTATGTTCTTTAGGGCAGGGAGTGGGCATTTCCATAACGTAGGACTTGCGAAGCTTTCACATTCCATAATGTGAAAGAACTTGGAAGAAAACAAAGCAAAATCATCAGTAGCTGATGATTCTCCCATTTTTTTTTATAATTTTTTTTTGGCCAATGTTGAATGTTAGAAAAACAAGACCGTTTCCTCTGCCATTTTTCACTCGAAGCCCGAGGTTGCCCGCTGGCAGCCCACAGTCAGGGGCTTTGAGTGAAAGCTGTAGGCTGAGTGTTAATTTTCATGCTAGTCAGTCCCTCCCGTGCCAGAGGATAAACAGACAGCCCGTTTGTCCATCCCGTTCATCACCCAGCTGCAAGGAGGGTAACGGGCACCTGCACGGAGCGGCCCCGGCCGCTCTCCGGCTCCGCAGGCAAGTGGCTGTCGGCTGCTGCTGCCTCAGATGAGAGCAGTGCCTCGAGCTCCTCCAATTTTCCCTTCGTCTCTATCCAGCTGCTCGTGTCTAGCCACAGATAAGCACTTAATAGGGAGAGGAAATGAACAGCGATGGAGCCGTCTTGGAATGAAGGCAGAAGACAGTTGTTGAACAAAGGGCTTTCTGAAACACCCCGGCTTAAGGGATCTGTCCGCCGCTATCTCCTTCGTTGCCCTAACTGGAAAGTGGTCTGATTACAGGGTAGCTGTCTGGCTGGGTTCCCTCCAGCTGACCACAAAGCAGCTGGCAGAAGAAAGCGGATTTAAATGACTCTTGTTGTCAGGCCACAAACAAGATGCTTGTTACGCAGGATGTAAACCTCAAACCAAATGAATTAAACAGCGGCGACAATGCTTCTGCCACGCTGCTGAAGGCATTCCCCACGGCTCACAGTGAGCGACTGGGCACGGAGAGGCGAGGAAAGCACTGGTTCCCAGCTCAGCAGCAGCGTCATGCACAGTGAAACGATTTAACAGCGCTCTTAAGGATATTAAAACTACCCTGAACATCAACCAATGACTCTTCCACTGCTACTTCATTTCCTTTTCGGTGTCCTACAGCTCAAAAAACTGTGGTGTGCAGACATCTTCATCCTTGATGCTCAGCACCACCCCCCCCCCCCCGCCTCAAACTCCCCCCCTCTTAAAGATATTTCACCCTTACCAGAGACATCTGCTTTATGCAGCTTTTACTCAAATAATACCTTTGATTTATAGATGCACAAAAATCATATAAAACAAGTCTACCTGGGCAATTCTTAAAAGGCTTTTCACATCTGCAGCACAAGCAACAATGATCATTTTTACTGCAGAGACAGATCTTAATAAAAATATCAAAATCTAGTTGTCAATATGCTCAGTAATTTTGATTCTTGTTTTAACATCCCTGCTATAGTAATAAAAAAAACCCTAATAAAATAATAATAATAAAAAAAAGCTGGTCTTTGTTAAGGAAAAGTTAGGTCTAAAAATTAGATCCAAAGGAAATGAAAAGCAAGCCCTTCTCTGGAAATCCACCCAGAAGGAGACAGTCCACTCTTGTTTGGCAGCGTTTATAACACAGCTGCAACTCCATCTCAGTTTAAACCACTTTTCTGTCCCATCTTAACAATTACTTGTATATCCCGACCAGGCTGTGGCAAGAGAAATAAGGTTGGCAGTGTGTGTGGTGTGAGGGGGTGCGTGTGTGTGAAGGTCTCCAAAGTGCCAGAGAGCTGGAGACCGGAGCAGGCAGGACGTGGAGGCTCTGACCTGTCCAAGCCATGCCTCAGTCCAGTGCAAGCCTGATTCATTGCATGCCATGAAGTGACCCATGGTATACTGCTTGCTTGCGTTGGCTTGGCTGAAGAAACCACAATGCCTTCCTTACCCAATACGCCTACGAGAGAGGCGTAAAAAACCTCGGTAAATCCTTCTTTCCATATATACCCCCAGATCTTCCCCTGTTCAGACTTATTTTAGGGGCCCTTGTATCAGGGCAGACTCCTCTAGAGCAAATGAACAATATTCTTTCAGGAAAAAAAAAAAAAAAAGAAGATAGGAAAAATCTACATCAGGTCTGGAACCTTTACTGACATGAGCACCAGAAACATGACCTGTTCTTTGGGTGGCTGGCTGAGCATCAGCTGGTTAATCCCAGCTCTGTAGTTCCCTATTCCCTTGCTCCAAAGCCATCCAAAATCCAGGCTGTCAGAACAGCTTCCACTGCTGGGAGCTCAGAAGTTGGATGGCAGGATGAAGCAAAGCAAAGCATCTGTCCAGAGGCACTTGCACACCCAACTCAGCCTGCAGTAAGAGGTTCTGAGGAGCTAAAGAACGAAAGACCCAAAGTCACAAAGATATGTAGCCACTTTTCTCCAGCTGAAGGACAGGTAAGACAGGAATAACAACAGGTTACTGCAAGAACATCTCAAGAGAAGACAGCCATTGAGGACACAGACTCCCATCGTTTGTACCTTTCATATTGGCAAGAGAAGTGTGGAAGTCTAACAGGAGAAGTGTCTCTGGCTTAGCTTGGCATTCCCACCTCGGACTGTGCCAGTCATTAGCCAGTACCAACGTTTGCCACTGGATAAAAATAACAATCCAAAAAATGGACCAACTTAACTACTTTTCTCATCAGAGTTCTTCTTTGATCCAAAATGCATCACTCCTTCCACTCTGAGATATCCTTACGGACATTTGTAAGGAGAAGAGACCTCCATCTGCCTTCCCTGGCTGGTTCTAGGGCATTCGACCTCTCGGACGAACCGCTGTGTTTGCACGTTTTGTTTCTTTGATCCCAAAAGTCCACGGCTGCCCAAACATGCACTTCCATGCGGAGGAGCGGCATTCCCCGTCCGAGTCAGCCCAGTGGGAAAACAAACAGTGAGGGAGCAAAACAAACCTATAGCATCAAAACCCATCAATCACCAAAGGCGTCAACTGCAGAGACATTTGTACTCCCCCCATCAAAGCCAAGCCATTGTTTTCCATCCAGCTAAGTTCGAAGGGTTGTTTGTTTTACTATATAATTTAAGCAAATGTAGTTGTGAGACAGAGCTACTATGACGTAGATTTCTCTTTTAAACATCTTGAGAATCCCACAACTTTGCTGCTAAATATTTACAGAAGATAAAACACACGCAGAATATCCAGCTGCTGCTGGGGGGTGGGAAGTGGAGTTGGTTAACGTCGCTGTGTTGGAGCACAAGGAACTCACAGGTGTATGTGTCAGTTTGAAAAACAAAGCAGAAATGTGTCCCTTAACTATTGTAAAACACGCAGGGAGATGCTCGGAGTGCAGAGGAATAACTCTCCAGTGATGAAGCTGATTCAGAGATTAGAATCTGCTTCTAAAACACTGCTGTGGGGGGAAAGGAGCTAAACCCAGCGCTGGGCTGAGCCGCAGAGGTGGCCGGGGGAATTCACTGGGCTGCTATTTCAAGAGACAAGGCTGTTGCTTTTGCCATCCAGGTGGTCGGAAAAGCTCAGAGGATCGGTTCAGATGGGCAGCTGGAGCTGGGGGATGCTACCCAAGCAGAGCAGCCCACCAGAGCTGGGGCTCAAGAGGGAGCTGGGGCTGCTGCACTGGCAGCAGAAAGAAATCAGGAAAAAACCTCCAAGATATCCATTTAAAGACGGGTGTGCTGAGCTCCTGCTATCTGCCTCTTACATGAGATGGTACCTGCTCCGCAGCAACACTTTTTGCAGAGGCTCTGATCCGGGGGTTGCTTCCATTGCAGGTCATGCCAAGGCTTTTAAAGCCTTTTTGACTGAGATGCTGTTTGCTTAAATGCTGCTGAGGGACTTCAAATCAATGGCCTTGGAGAATAAAAGTAAGGTTTTTTTACACTGAGCAGCCAAGAGGCCGCAGGCTGGACAGGATGCGGAAAGCTGGGAAAGCAGTTTTAGTGAGTGCTCAGCGGGGAAGAAAAGAACCCCCAGATCCCATCCCTATTTCCCTTTCCTTACTGGGTTTTCTATTTCCATCACTGTTGGCCCAGGTCCAATTTTCTTAGATTTATTTACGTTTCCCACTGAAAATGGGAGATGAAGGACATCTTCTGAAAGCAGTGGGGCAATTCGGAGACCACCTCCTCAGCCACCAAGATCCACGTTACTTCAGGTAAGGGAAAAGATGAGGAAGGTTTCCTTTCACTGTGGTTACATTTATTGATGAAATAATTTCTTCTGAAAAGTTTGGTTCTTCATTTTAGAGGAATGTCTAAATTGCAGCAGTTTCCAGCAGCTGGCTTCAGTTCATACGTTCTTCCCATTGCCTCATAATGGGAGACTGGGAGTTATCACCCTTCCAAACACTTCTGCTTTTGATCAACACAACTTCCAGCTCTTGGAATTTCCTCACTTTGTAAAATACCGTAAGCTATGAAAGTATCACAAAATCATTAGGGCAGAAGCAGCATAGTCAGGGTAAAATCGGTTTGGTTCTGTTCTGTTCTTTAGGATACAAAGCCTGTGAGTGTTTTCTACTCCCAGAATGCAAGAACCTGCATTCCATGATTCTATGGTTCTCTGATTTTGCCTTGTGGAGCACAGAGGGATGAGGAGCTCCCACCTGCTGACCTGTGAACAAGGGGATGTCCCCTGCTGTCAGCCAATGCCCAGGACACAAGCAGGTCTAGATTAGACTCAAGGGAGAGCCTAGGAAGGAAGGGATATTGTTTGTTTCTCTTACATTTCACTCCTGCACTAGAAATTTTAAATTGGTTTATATGAGTTGCAGGCTAAGCTAAACATTTTAACTTGTCAATCAACCTGTGTTTGTTGACCTAAGATTGGCAGATATGGGAGACAGTTATTAGGGAAAAAAAAAAAAATGAGCACAGTGGAAAAAAAATAAAAATAAAAACCTTTTCTTGGGCTTTGTTTCAGCTATATCATCTTGGCATCAACTATGAGTCTTTTTTTTCTTACTCAGTTAAGTAATACTGTAAAAATAAACATGCACAATCAATTCATCTCCTAAAGAGACACGTGTGTGTTTAATAACATTTAACTTGTTTACTGCAAGCAACTCACAACTCCTCACTTTATTTCACTGATTAAACCCTTCTTTGGAGCCAGGGAAAGTTAAGGAGGTTTGACATCTGCGTTTTCTTGTGCCTTTGGTGTACTCCAGAGTAAAACATCTTTTCTCAGGGGGAAGGGAGCAGGCAGCTACTGCTGGGGAGCTCTCTGCAAAGGCTTTGCAGGAGTTTTGTGTGAATCTGCCCTTCCATTTTGCTCCAGGGAAGTCTGACATAAATTTCAGGAATAAGCAGGTAACAGCAAGCAAGTGGAACATCAGTATTTGCATTCTGCTTTCCAGATCAGTGGCTGACTTGAAGTCCACAGCATCTGCTGGTCCTCAGCATGAGTGAAAGTCAGCCAAGAAGCCAGGGAGTTCCACATCAGTATCAAGATCTGCCACAGACCGTCAGCCATCCAGTGCCTTTGAGAAATAGGTGTTGAGTTGCCCAAAGTTGCTCACAAACCTCCAAAGGGGTGACTAAGCAAGCAGAGGTGACCACATGTGATGGTCCACTGCAAACCCCGAGGCCACATTACAGGATGCAGAGAAGTTCTCCTCGCCCTGATGATTCCATCTTCCAGCACGATGCTTCTTGCGGTCCAACCTCACGCTATGGCAGAGAATGGGAATAGAGCTCGGGGAAAGGGGTCACAACAGGCTGACTCCACTTGGGAGAGGGTGTGGAAAGACAGTGGGTATCATCACCCTTGGCGCATTGCACAGGAACGCTGCGGAGCTGCTGTTCCCCAAAGTGCAGCCTTGCTGGCTCTCTGTTGGATGGGACAGAAACCCCAAAGCACTGTAAAATTGATGAAAGAAGAGCACAACGTTCCCAACAGCCCTTTTTTCCTTAAAAACAAAATTTTAACTACCCTTTGCAGTTTATTTAAGCCCCGGGCCACCAGCAGAGCTGGTGCAGACCAGTGTGGTTCTCTTGAAGTCAATAAGGTTTATATCAGCCGAATATTCCCTCCCTCAAGTCTTAATTTCCAAATATTATTTATTTTTCTGGCAGGCATTAAACTTGCATCATAGCTGGATGAAAATTGCCTTTAAGGTCTCAGACAGGCAATTCCCACAGGCCAGAGGTGTCATAAATGTGGTTGGATATTTAGCAAAGGGCCACGGCTGGCAGAAGGCTTAGAAACGCCTTTCATACTTGGACACATGCTGTGCATAAGTAGAAGATGACTCTAGGGTTTGTGGTAATCTACCTCCACTGCATTCCTTCCATGAGATTTAACAGCAGGTCAGTTCTTAAAAAAAACCTAATGCTACTGGTAAAGAGAAGAGGTCTGAGCCACCTCTACCATCAAAGCTCTGTCACACGTACCCGTGCAAAATATTTTCAGCTGAGAATGACAGCGTAAGAAAAAGATCACTGATGTCGTTGCAAAGGATTGCAGTGGAGATCAGGGGGTGGAGGGTTAGGCTCAAGGTTTTGGTGTCAAGAAGAACGCCTGAAGGTCACCTCCTAGGGAGCAGTGATGTGTTAAAATAAAATAGAGACACAATGATCAAGTCTGCTTCTTGCAAATGGTCATTTCTAGCTGGCCCCTGAGGCAGGGAGAAAGGGCGAGCGCTCGGTTGTTACCCCACCCACTGCAGGGTGGCAGCCTCTGCTCCAGCAGAGGAGATGCAGGGTAGGCGTGAGGATTTTAGCTCCAAAATAACGGGCTGTGTGTTGCAGCAGCAAGGTCTCCTCCTTGGGAGGTTTATGTGGGCTAATTAGGGTCATAAACATTTAGGGTCTTACTGAGCTCCAGCCACTGGCTGAGGCAGATGCCTTTTCTGCACCACTTTCCTTGTTTCTAAGATGGGAACAGCAGCACTGAAGGCAAACCTGTCCCACCAACCCTAAGAGATGTATCACCCCAAGGGATGGGACACTCGTTTGTATTTCTTGCACCTTGGACCAAGGAAAGGGGTGTTCTCCCTTTCCTTCTGTATCACACATGCATCCTGGAGCTGTTTCTGAAGGCAGCGGGGAGAGGCACCTCACGGCCACTTGAATTTGGCCAGAAATATGAAAGAAAACACCTCTTCCCCTCTAGGTATTTGTCCTGCTAAGGTTTATTCCCTGGAACACATGGCCTAGCAAGGGTGCTGAGATCCTCCAGCTAACAGAGGAAGACACACCTTTAAAGCTGTCCATGGTAGAGAACATATTCTCCCTATTATCCCAGCACTGCCTGGGTTTCCAGTTGACTTTCAGGTGTTTATGGGGGTCTATAAAACCCCACATAGCTCAGCTTCTGAAATCTTAGGCATGTTCTACAGGCAACGTTGCATTTGCATAACTCCAGCTATGCCTTTTGACTTGTGAAACTAACTGTGGGATGCGCACGCACACACTTGGGGAATAGCTTAAGCCTGCATTTTTCTGGCTTGATCTACAGCACAAGAGCTCCGAGGCACAGCAGAAATACAGATAAAAGTGTCTGTGGAAATTGTTGCTCTTATTCCCCCCCAATTACTGAGCTTAGACTTCAATGGAAGTGTAAACGAGCGAACACAGCTGAATATACGGCTCCTGAAGTCACATTTGTGCATGTGCCCAGAGGCTCAGGGGCAAGCACATTTGAGATATCGTAAAGATAAAATAACAGGGGCCTTGAAAAAAAGACATTTGAAAAGCTTGGGGGAAATGTGTTATTTCACATGGGGCATAATACTACAACCAGCAGTGAGATAAGGTTTTTTTTTGAAGGAGGAGTTTTGAAAAGCATTTTTGACATACATCTACCCTGACTTAAAGTCATCCAAGGCACTGAAATTCTGGTCCAGAGAGACAAGAGCTGGCTGATTTTATATCAGACGAATGACTTCTATAGAAGTCTGAGCTGAACTAGACACAGGTAATAAGGTGGCTGAAATACCCAACCAAGAAGAGCTTTTGATGGCACCACCAAGAACTGAGTTTGGGTCTTAATCAAAGTGCTACAACTGGAGAAGTTCAGATCAGAGATCTGCTTCCCTTTAAGATGCTTCATCCAAGATAGGAGGAGAGAAGGGAAAAGACAAATTACAGCAGAGCCCCAGCGAGGGAAGGAGACCACGGGAAAAGCATTTCAGTGGAACGACCTTAAGTTCATCACAACTCCAACACGCATCCCCCTTTCCGCTCAAATAGCCAAAGGACCAGAGGTGCTGTAATTACCCTGCAAACCCGTATGTCATTTGCTGGACCACAATATTTTTCTTGCTCACTGTGCTCTCTTTCTTAAAGACAAATTTGCTCTGTTGATGAAGACATGAATTATCCTGGTAGAGGCTTTCCAAAAAAACATTTTATTTTAAAATGACTGGGGAAAAACCTAAACGATGCCAATGCAATCTATTTATTTTGTTTTAGAGAGGTGGTGTCCCTCCTCTTTATGCCAGTGACATTTAACTGCAATATATATATTAGGAGCCCGATGAAAGCCTCCATGTGTGAGGAGGAAGGTCACAAGGGAGATGAGTTTGCAGTCATTAGCCCCAGCCACAATTGCAAATCTCCCTCAGAGGTTAACACACCTTGTTACAGCGGGGTTTCAGAAGATGGACGGTAGGATTAAGTAACCCCTGGGTGGTCCTTTGGGGTCAGATGAAGGGATTTTTCCACCAGCTATATGTCAGGAGGGCTGGTTTTAAAAGACCTTCAGTTTCCACCAATTCCCTTTCCAACCAGCAGCCAGGGTGTGGGCACCAAGGCTGCTCGCCCGCTGGCTCTGCTACTGGGTGACTGCAGAGACAGGTTACAGCCCCGCGGGACTCAGCACCACCCAGAATAGCCCTCGAGGGGCTCACTGCATCTCCAAACCCTGACGGTGCTCTGCAGCTCCGTGCTGAGCTGAGCAATAACTTTCAAGCTACCAGGACCAGACCTGAGGCTGTTACCCCCATTACAGAAGAAGCAGCTTTACCCTCAGCACTGGTCACCGCAGGCTGCACGCCTGTCCCACACCAGCAAACACTGGTGGGGCTTTTTGTGAAGGGCTGGAGCATGCTGACTTGGCAGCTGCCCTCAGTTCCCTGGAGTACGGGATTGTTGAGCAGATCACAGGCAAATATTTAGACACCAGTGCACACAAACGGGCATTCCCTCGGCTCCTTCACACAGGGATACAATATTTAACCAAGCCCTGGGCAGAAAACAGCAGCTCTGAGTTGAAGAACCATTACATAAAAGATTCTGTTGGCTTCTGGCTATGGAAAGGAGAGCGGGTGCTGTATCATGCAAACATTTTCAGCCGGCTTCTGGGGCTTCCTTAATTTCTATCTCCCCTAAAATTACCCCTATCACCACTTCAGCTATGCAAAAACTGACCTGACACGACTGTAATGATCTCTTCCAGTCTTAGTAGCAAGATCCCCCTCCATGTTTTTGTAAAAACTCTCTGAAGTCTGAAGGGTCCTGAATAGAAGCAGATGCCTGTTGTCACATTAGTGTCTTATTGAAGTGATCACTGCCATTGAGAGAACATCTCCCATAATAGCTGTTCTTGTTCTGCAAATACAACAAGCACAAAACAAATTAAAAAATGGGATTATTACCCCTAAGAGGTGGGCAAGGACATTCTTAGACTCAGTACAGATATTGGCTGATAGTCAATCCTAACTTCAGCCACGTGAGCAAGAACTGCAGCCTGTTGAGTCCTAAAAAAAAAAAGAGCTGAAATAGAGGTAGGACTTGCCCCTAAATAGGTAGGACTTGCCCCTCTGCTTTACTCAAACAACATCAACAGCTTGACATCAAGGTTTGGGGTTTTTGGTGACACACTCAGCTTGTCCTGATCAAGACTACAAGGGCCCTGGGAGAGCTGCAGAGCCTGTTCCATGCCATCTGACCCCTGGCAGATGTTTTCACATTGCTGTTGGAGATACAGCATGGCAGCTCCAGCTGCCTGAAAGGGTCAGTAAAATTGTCTCCTCTGGGATATGGAGCAGAAGGTGGAAGGTTTCCAGGCCTGTAACTATGCAGAGACAGCCTACTTTGGAGATGAGAAGCTGTATAACTCTACTCTGGTTTAAAATTACTTGGTCTGCTCTTTGCATTGCATGCCACCAAAGGAGATCCGTCTCAAGGAGGTCCTCGGTCTGTTTTGGCTCAGTGATGTGATGTTTGCTTACGCATCAATCTGTTTCTAAGTGGTGTATCCCCAGCTGGGCCACTTGACCAGAGTGCTTCATTCCTGAAAGTACAGGCTGAAAGCACCTCAGTTCTCCACACCTATTCCAGAGGCACCCGCTTCATATCCTGCTTAGTTTTACAGCTTTTTGTCTTTTCCTACAGCAGGCAGGGGGAAGCCTAACGCTCAGTAAAGCAGTAGTGAAGCAGCTTGTTTACAGGCAGCACAAGCTCATGGGTGACCCAAAGAACTGGTCTAATTCAGCTGTGCTTGGAAAAAACAAGTAGGGCAGAAATCCATCCGGACGCTCCCCTTCGGCAGCAGTGGATGAAGATCAAATAAACTTGGCATGGGATCAGGTGGAGAGGCCATAAATCTCCAGGGTTTCTTAGAAACTGCCCTTCTTTGTTTGCTTTCTTCGTTTGTCTCCTTGATTCCTCTTTCCCCATGTTTGATTTAAAGGAGCAGCTCGAAAAGTCCCACCTCAGCCTGGATTCTTGACTGGCACAAACAGGAAACTCAAGCTGCAGGCAGCAGAAGGCATTCCCAGCGATGAGCACACTTTGCAACGTACAGAGCTCTCTGCTTCTACCTGCCCATGACGAACACTGGACAGCCTTGACTTATAGCAGTGGTCTCTCCAGTGAAGCTACCTCAGGAAACAACCGGTGGCCCAGGTCCCTCTCCCTTGAGCTGCCAGACCCTTTGTGCTCTCTTGTACAAGCACCACAACCCTGTGAGCTCACGTGCAGACCCAGGAGCAGCAATGTCAGGGCTGAGGATCACGCTTAGGCTTGTCCTGGAGCTGGAGGGAGTCTGTGTGAGCCTGTTCTCATGACGTAGCCAGGAAGATACAGTCTCTGCTGCAGGGCACGTTCTGCAGGCTGCAGGACAACACAGCCCGATATCACTTTTGCAAATCAATCTGTCAGTCGATGCCAAAATTACTCACCAATAGATGGACTCTTGAGCAACGGCAAGTTAATGCTAATTGGCATCTAATAGCAGTGACTCACGCAGTCTTTAGATTGCTCTTATATCATACGGAACCAAGAGGTGTGGTTCTTTTAACCCCCAAACTGATTTTCTACCACTGAAACTTGCACCGTGAAGAGATGTGTAATATACTGAGGTCACCTTTTTTCCTCTCTAATTATCAGGTGCTTGCTTTCAGGCCACGCTTTACGGGCACACCAGGCTTCTCTCCACCTTCCCCAAACCACAGCACGTCCATAGGATATATGGATATAACAGAACCGGGCTGCCTGGATGTGCAGAAGCCCATTACCCAGCAGCACACGCAGGGAGAAGAAAACAGGGCTGTCAACTCCCAACAAATTGACATTTTCCTTTTGAAAAGCTGAGCAGAAAAGCAAGAGGTGCACGCAGCTCTGCAGGAGGGGAGGGAGAAAACTCTGAAGCAGAACTTGATAGCCCAAAACAGAGCTGGTGCAGAAGAAGCCAGAGCCAATGAAACCTCTCAGTGTGACAACTGAGAGAGTGTTAAATTCTGTGACCCAGGAGTGCAGAGATGAGGCTTTTTTGCTGCATAGTTTCACAGATTGGGTTTTGCTTTTGTTAATTTCATTTAGCAGAAGGCAAAAGCTGGCTGAAGGATTCAGGGTAAGAGCAGGAAAAACTGTTAAGCCCACTGCTATTCTTGCAGGTTGTTTTCTTTAGACACAAAGATGATTCCAGGTCATAAATTAAATATCCAGGTTTTCTGAATGAATGATGTAAACAAGCTATTTTTTTTTTTTCTGAGAAATTACAACAGGATTTAATCTGCCCTTTTCTAAACATACTGGCAATTTGTTAGTCTACTTGAAAAAAAGCTTTCCTTGTTACAAGAAGCACTGGTGGAAGCTCTGCACAAGATATGGAAATCACTACCTGGTGTGGTGTTTGCTGCCCTCCTCACAGCAGATGAAGACCAGCCCTTAAGAAGAGAAGGAATCCATTTGAAAGAGCCCTCTTCTTCCTACACCACATTCAGAAACTACTTCCTTGAAAGGCAAACCCCAAATTCCTCTTAGATCTTATTTTTTTCCTCTTAGATGAAGATACATCCAGGAAATTATTTTGGAAGGGGAGTATTAAATAATAAAAAAGATTTGGGAAATTGCACAGTGCAGCCCCTGATATCCTGAGCTGCAAAAAGCTGCTTCCAAGAACATTTCGCAGCTATCTCGAACCACCTGCAGTTTGCAACAGGCTTTTATTTCCTTCAAAAGGCTTTTGTTTAACACAAGTACTCACCGAATACACAGCTCAGGGTTTCTCTGCTTCACCACTTCAAGAAAGCCCTTGGCCTCTGAAAATGCTTGAGCTGGGAAGATTTCATTCAGGACTGACTTCACAGAGTGTCTCTGTTTATAAATCTATGAAAAATGAAAGGAAATGCAGCCCTCATTTTCTTATTTATCACAGTCACTGATGTAATGTTATGGTCAGTTGGGTAGCACGAGGTCTGTCGGTGAAGGCACCTCAGAAGAGTGGTCTGAAGGCTGAGCAGGGGATGTCTAGTAACTCTGGTCTCCATCTCACCACCCCTCAGAAATGAACTGCTGGATAGACCCTGCAGCTGGAAAGATGATTTGTCCCTTCCAAAGCTTGGCTACCCATTCCCTGACTTCTAAATGACCATTCCCCTGTCTGGGACAGTAGCTCACATGGCTTAGCTGCTCCTCCTTCTGATTGCAGAGGAATTCACCCTTCCACAATTTCAGACATGGGTTATGATGAAAATCCTGCGGGACCACTGCGTATTTCTGCCAGACAAGCAAGGAGACTTCTTTCTGCTGGCCTGCTTGTGGGTCCAAAGCTCCTGCTGGGCAGGAAAAGACAGGGATAAGCCAAGGATCAAGTTTACCTCCTTGTTTTATCTCTGGTGGCAGTGGGACTCTCAAACACCTACTTCTGACCCTAACAAGAGGGAGGGCTTCTCGTACCTTGCCCAGACAGACATTTACCTTTATCTCACCACAGTTACAATTTAAAACAAATCTGCCCACAACAGGGATGCTTTTAGCTAAGAGAGGTGGGTTGGGGTTTCTTTTTTTTTTTAAGGTCAAACTATCCATATCCATTCCCCTGAATTTCCTACCCAAGCTTACCATCTCACTAGACTTAACAAAAAACTAGAACTTTATTTTGGCTGCAGAACTTTCCTGCCCTTTGGGGATGGGGAGAGAAATTGTACTGTGTAACCATTGTTTCTGACAGTTCATTTACTTGAATGAAACAATCCATTCATCACTGGGAGGCCATCAAACAGAAACTGTCTTCAGCTTTGCCTTGCATAATAAATATACAGGATTTCAGCACTATGGATTTACATTCAGCGGTGTGTATCCAATACAAGACGCATTCGCCTTAGATCCCTGGATAATATATTCATGGCACTGCTGGATTTGCTACTGTACCAGCCTTGGAGTAGCTGCTCATTCCACTAGAAGCTGCCCTCTTTCATCCTGCTCCTCGTACAATACCCCTTTTATCAGAACCGATAGCACTTTTCCTGGGCCATTAAAAAAAATGTTAAGGAAAAAATCGATAGCAACAGGGTTTCCCCCTCCAAAACAGAATTTCATCAGGTAGCATTTTAGTTTCAGTCACCCTTGCACAGGTGAGACAGGCTCAGTCTTATTTTTAGCTTGTTAAATGGTAGGAGTGTAGTCTGAACCAGTTCACTATGGTCCTTCCAGAGTCACTGGGGGGAGTGAGGGATCTCCAGAGAGCAGCTCAGCCTGTCTGCTTTAAATGGCTCAAGTCAGCCAAGATGAAATATTGGTACATGAAAGGAATGAGGGAAAAGGAATTCAAACATATAGGTGTTTATCTGGTTTTTCTAGGTCTTTTTTTTTTTAAACAGTGAAAATTTATTCCTATTTGCAAAGCTAAACTGCCTAACATTTGATTATTTTGATGAGAGGAAGAATTAGAGCCAGCATAATGAAATGAAAGAAAATAACCCCCTAAATTCTCAGGGAAGAATCTCAGATTGCACTGCTAAAAAATAGACCTTTAAACAACTAAAGAAGCTGCTGAAGAGCAATAAGAGCACATTATAAGTTGATGGCTTCATTGGAATGATGACCTGTAATCACAAATGCTGATTTCAAGATAACATTTTTGAAGGGCTAAAGTATTGTTTAACTGACAGACCAGCACTATCTACTCAGATAAGGAAAACCCACTTTTAAAAAAAATTTCTGATTTAGGAAGTAGAGAAATTTATTATTTGTTTGAAAGGTGATATGGAAAATTTTAAATGAGTCTTCAGTGAAAGAAGATGACAAGACTAGAAGACAAATCCAGAAGACAAATGATATTTTCTTCCCCAACCCCCGCAGTTCTCACTGAATCCATTCCACTTCGAAGACAAATCAAGACAAAAGTAACATATTTCTTTTCCCTGGCAGGGCAGCTACCTGGCAATTGAAATGTTAAATCCCAGAAACAACTGCAACCTCTCTCCTCAGCTGCTGCCCGATAGCAGGAGTGTCCTCTTGGGGTGAACTTCCAAACCACAGCCCTTTAGCTCATTTCTGAGGGCTCATTGCTGCTGCTGCCTGAGATAAGTTATGTGCTCGGGTGTGTGGATTGGAGAAATGGGCATGCAGACCAAAACCAAACAAAATTCCAACACAACAACAAATGGTTCCCTCAAAAGTTTTACTGTGTTTGTCAAAGTCCTTTTTGATGTGCTTATATTTCAAAAATTATTACTGAGCATGGAACCGGTTTCCTGAGAGACACGTCCTGCTGTGGTGGGTGGGTGGATGGTGGATTAGGAAGAAAGAAAGAAAGAAAGAAAAGAAAAACACAACAAAAAGGTCTTGAAATTGAAATTAAAATGCTTTTCAAGCCCAGATAAGAAGGCAAAACTATGGAGGAAGTGTGGTGGGATCAAACTGCGATGAGGTTGGATATTTAATTAAGAAAAAACAAATTGATCATTATAGGAGGGGGGTTTATTCCTTTTCTTTCATCTTTTTTTTAGGCTGTGCTTTTCTGTAGCATGAGAACACAGCCAACCAACACCACTTCAAGTCCTGAAGCAACAGCATTCACCCAACACCCGCACATTTGTGCTTAGTCCTACGTCTCCTCCAGCAAGCATCCAGCCAGCTGGTTAACTTGAATCAGCGTTTTTGCTCCGAGAGGACGCGTGATCTCTGGTTATCTTGTTCCAGGCCAACTGTGTCCTCTTGACAATCAGCCACACACATGCACAGAAGCAACGTGAAACTGGCTTCAGGTTCCAGAAACAACACCAGGTAGAGGGGCACTCCAGCAGCAGACAGCAGGACGGGTGTCCCAGAAGAACACAAATAATCACTGTTGTTCTTGTGCTGCCTCCAATTCCTTCAAAATGTGGGCCATTAAGGGGATAGGCAGAGGTAGGGAAAAGCTGCCTCACAAATCACTCCAATGAGACCCTGGAGTGAAAATGGAGTCTGCTTACAATTGCTAATGAGGTGTCAAGCAATTTGTTTCTTCTTCTACTGTATGTTTTATTTCAGGAGGAGATAAGTTCTGACTAGAGACTATTTTGCTTGATTGAATTTAGTGAGGTTGTGAGCCTTGGGCAGCAGGCTTGACCCCTGCCAACTTTTGCTTGAAGTGGACAGTCTATTCTGCTGAAAGTGGGAGCTGGGAGTTTGCAAACACTTGCCCCTGGTCTTCATGGGACTCCAAGAACCCATGAAATGGAGATGTAACATCCATTTGTCCAGGGAAGCCTTCATCCCTGGGCTTCCTAGAAGCTTGGGACAGCTGGACATGGTGCTGATTGACATCTCTGGATTCCTGAGGTTCCATGCACCAAGAGTAGAAAACATTTTTTTTTTAATCTCGTCAAGTTCTCTTTGAGCCTGACAAGGCAACATCAGCTTCTTCTTAAAGAGTCCCCCTCAAGCCACAAAGAGCCTAGTTCACTCCAGATACTTATCCAAATGTTAAAACCCTCAGAGGTCTGAAAAAGTCAACTATATACAGCTCATGAGATCAGGCTACCCAGGGCCTCCAGGCAGAAAAAGCACAGGAGCAGCAAAATCCAATATACTTTGGCACTTTTGCATCCAATCACAGCAAAACGAGCAGACTACTAGATGAATTTAGAATCCAAAGCTGGTGGAAGCCTTTACACAAAGCTTCTCATGAGGTGCTAAATGTAACTTGCAGCCACTGTAATGTCCATTTTACCAAGGTTTGCAGGACACACAGAAAAGATTTCAGCCAGTCTTCTCAATTCCTGGTGGTGTTTATTGTTTCAATAAATTCAGCTTCATGTTTTGCTTTTAAATGCACACCCCCTCCTCCCCCCAGCAGCACTGCTGAGGGAGGGACAGCAAAGATGGGCAAAGCTTTGCACCCATGTTGGGGCAAGGCCAGAGCCAGGAGGCACTGAGAGATTCAACAGAAGACCAAAAAGATGAGAAGGATTTAGGGCTGAGCTTGAAGAGGTTGGCAAATGGGAAACGTGCTTTTGTGGGATGCTATGTAATAGCAGCAGCCCTGCCTTTGATTGACACAGACCCAGGGCATTCAATGAGCTTTTGAAAAAGAAAAATAGAATGATAAATGAAAACATATGATAAATCTGATTTAAAAAAACCCCTCATTTAAAAACAAGCAGTCCTGTTTGAAAACAGGTTCTTCCCTTTCGGTTGCATGGATTGAAATAGACCAAAGAGGAGGAAATGTCTTAATCCTGAATCAGAAATGAAAGAGATGAGCTAGAAGAACATTACCTGCACACAGAACCAAAATAATGGGTTTTAAACATAAGCACAATGGCCAATCCAAGTGTGAGGTTTGCTCCAAGAGTCAAACGTTGTGCTCTGGGTTGTTTGGATCAAAGCCTTTGCTGTCATTGGTGATTGTCATGAACACGGGAGCCTGATACGACTGTGCTGACATAAAAGGAAAAGAGTCTTTGACCAGCTGCACTGTCAGCTCCAGTGGCTTCTGTGTCTCCTAGACATTCAAGCACTTGGGATTATGGCTGGAACAAACCATGGTGCCATTTCACAGGCACAGTCAAGAAACATCCCTTGCATCCTTCTCTTCCCAAATAGCCTGATCTGGATCTCGAGTGCTGGAGAGAACAGGGAGACGGGGAAAGGGGGAGACAGAGGAGTGGTGGGAATTTAAAAATGCCAACTCTTTGCCATAGAGCACACGGGGAAGTAAAAAAAAAAAAGGAGGGGGGGAGAAAAAAAAAGAAGAAGTTGAAAAAAAAAGTGGTTTCCTTCTCTCCAAATCTACACATGAAAAAA
>JANIJG010010295.1:0-16778 GCA_024611175.1 Megaceryle torquata
CCCCATAGCAGCCCTCCCAGTGCTGTGCTTTGCACTGAGAGCTGGAAAGGTGCTGGTAACACACCCGTGTTGTGGCTACTGATGGGGAAGGCTCACACAGCAACATTTTCTAACATTTCCCCTGCAGTGGGATGGGGTGGGCAAGATCTTGGGAGGGGACATGACTGGGACAGCTGACCCAAACTGACCAAAGAGATATTCCATGCCATATGAGGTCAGCTGAATTATAAAAGCTAGGAAAAAGATGTGTGTGTCTTGTCCTCCAGAGCAAATGATAGGCATTCGGAGCCCTGTTTCCTGGAAAAGGTGCCAGACGTCATCTGCTCATGGGAAGTAGAGAATAAATTTTTGTTTCCTTTTGCTTCTGTGAGTGTGGCTTTGCTTCACTTTTCATTAAACTGCCTCTGTCTTAACCTATGAGTTTCATCTTATTTTCTTCCCCCTGGTCCAGATGGGGGGGGCGGGGGGGAAGTGATAGAGTGGCTTGGTGGGCACCTGGCATCCAAAAACTGTATTTTTGTCCATTCACTATCATTTCTTACTATCTATGTTAAGTCCCATGAAATTTATAAGCTATTTAGTCTGTGTATTGTACTGAAATTCTTCTCCTACCTCCTAAATAAGCACAATTTTATAATGCATGATTCTAACCCACAGAAAAGCAAGCAATACTTTTAATTTATTTACTGTTCTTCATCCAAAGATCTTAAAGCATTTTATAAGCTGTTTTCAAGTACAAGAGCTTCTGAGGATTTCTATAAAGGAAAATTACCAACCCAGAACAAACCAAACTGGTAGCTCTAGCAGATCTGTTTGTTGTTTTTATGCTGTTACCATTGGAGTTTGATTCTGGCAATCAGTTTCTGGTAAATATTTCTAAAGATTACAATCACTTCCCTAGTAAATGTGTCTACAGATGACAGGAGACACTGCAAACCCTGGAAGATGAGAAAGGGAAGTAGGCATGTACTAATTGGTTTGATTGACCAGCATGTCTACTTCTCTGACATGAGCCATTCCCTCCAGGGAACAGAAACTTTACTTCTAACTTCAAAGTAACCATTACATTTTGGATTTTCCATGGAACAGACCTTATCAACCTGTAGCTTGAAAAGCATAGTGGGTGATAGCACTTTGGGAAACAAACTGTCAAGTGTTATGCAGGGGTTGGCTTAAAATAAGGTGGAACGTAGTGTCTTGGAGTTACATCTGTGTGAACTACTCTTGTAGTTGCTGCTTTAATGGCTGATAAAGAGCAAAGATTCCCAGCGGGCAACAATAAGCTGGTGAATCACAGCTGCCTCCTGATGTTCATTTGATTATAACCACAGCCTATGAATGTCCTAATTATGTTTAGGGGTTATTTGCTAGTCAGGGAATCTGTTTTTCTATTAAAATAAGGAAAGGCAGAAAGGACCGTTGGAAGGATTGTGAAATGAATGTGTTTATTTATTTCTTTCAAAGTGCTGAGAAGACAACCATATAGTAACAGTTTAAACATATCATCAAGGGATTCATTGGTCATTTTAACGTGACACCAAAAGAGCATGTCAGACTCAACCTAACATTATGAAGGTTGGGTTGGGGCCAGATATGATTACTCTCTAGTACTTATGAGCATTAAACACCAGGGAGAAAAGAGAGCTATTTAAGATGATGGATAAAATAGGCATAAGCACAAAAGGCCGTTAATACAGCTTGTTGAGGAATTAGATTCTTTATGTTAAACAGAATCAAGTTTCTGCAACAAATTTGCAATAAAAGTAACTGGGCAACAAAGCTAAGGAAATCTTTTAAGAAAACACTTTCCTGGTTTGAGTTAGACCAAAATCATTCTGTTCAGTTATTTCACATTTCAGCTCAGTTCTTCTAACTAACTGTGTTTCCTGAAGTTAGCAGCCTGTTTTCACAGGCAGCGTCTGTGTTGGCAGTGATAATGCTCCATGTTTAGAGTCACTACCAAGGATTGGTGTGCAGACCAAGGCGACTGCTGGATCTTGTGTACCATGCTGGGGGGTGCAGAAAGTAAAAGGCCGCACCTGCAAGGAGGGGCAGACAGGACAGGTGACCCTAAACTGACCAGCAAGGTATTCTAGCCCATATACATCACATTGGGCATAAAGCTGAGGGATTACAAGGGTCAAGCTCTCGGCTCAGCTTTGCTTCTGGCATCTTCCTTACTTCTTCAATGGCCAATCATCACAGGGGGACTCTGTCTATTCTGCCTTCAATACTGATCTGTGTGTTCCTGAATCCAGTACCAGAATCCAGCTCCTGAACACAGCTCCCATCTGGAACTTTCCCAGTGCCTGCTCCACAGCATCAGTGGTAATGATGATGTAATTGCCATGAGGCAGGGGTTGGGTTAGATACTGGTTTTATATCTATCTATAAATTCCATTTTTATTATTTTCATTTAAGCTGTTCTAGTTTCCTTTTCTCATCACTCAGTCTCTCTTCCTCATTCCCTTTGTCTTCCCCTTTGGGGAGGGACAGGGGTTAACAGAGAACATCTGCTATAGGTCTAGAGGGCTGCCCTGACCCTAAACCATGACAGAGATGTTTGTGTTGCAGATATGGATGGCCTATACTCTTTTGATTTACACTGAAAAATGATTAATATTATCTAAACAAAATGTTCCAATAGAAATGACTAAGAAAAAAAATTTCCTCACCCATTAAGACAGTGATGATTTGAAAATACCTGCAATACTAAAAGCTAACACACTATTTTGCATTTTAGTTCACTTTCCTTGCATTAGAAGACAGTGATCCTTTAGCAGACAAACAGCAGATATTTTTGTATTCATTAAATTGTAGTGGATAACACTAAATATTTTTCCCACTTATGTAAATATTTATAACAGTTAAAAAATAATTAAGTTGTATATGACAACAGGAACTAGAGATACAGAATAAAATGGTAACAGTTTTCTAACTTGTCTCTTAAGATGTTAACAGAGATTTTATTTACACTAATAATTGTCCTTAATTTACAGAATATATTTCATATACTTGGTTCACAGCTAAAAAAAAAAAAATTATGAGAAAAACTCCACATTTTTGTAGCTATAAGTGAGATGAAATATATTTTAGAAAAATTACCATGTCATAAAATTTTAATTGAAAGTACCAACTATTTTTTTCTTAATCAGGTAGTATTACCAACTTTTCCTAACCTCTTTTACAGGTGAATTCACTCCTTTTCTGCCCTACAGTATTTACTTAAGCCACTTTCTGACATAACACTGAGCATATCAACAGCAGGCTCAAGTGATCTCATCCATATCTGGTAGGTGACCTAGGGATATCACTTCCTTTTCCATCCATCCAAACCCATCATTATTTGTAAGAGTTAATATTTGTGATAAGTTAGCAGATCCAAGAGGAAGAAGTTTGTATCTGTCCAGGGACACTATACATTTCAGGGGTGAATCTACACTATACATTTTAGTTTGGATCAGGCATGCACTTTTGGCACATTTAATCATGCCTTCTTCCACATAGCAAGGATGGCCCTGGATTGTGTGACTAGATTCCTTTGAAGTGAAACCAAACCAGATGATGTTCTCTGCAAGCACAGCTCATGGACTCCAACTGGTAATGGGACCTCAGCCAAGAAAACAGCCTTTTACATTTTTTTAGCTATACAACTAAATCTGTATACTTCAAGTACACTTTTGCTGGAAGATGTTAAGTTAGCTCAGTATGCAAGAAAGATACAAATAAGTTGCTGTAGGAAAAAAATCATCATTTAGGAACTGTGAAAAACATGTGTAACTAGAATTTTACAACAATGTGACACCCCGTGAAAAATCAACAGCAATTGTGATGCAACATCTGTTTCTTCCAAAGGCATACATTCCAAAACAAAAGCTACTACAGCACAAAATTTAGACAGAATACCAGTGAACAAGAAGGAAGAGACATGGATTGGTTCCTGAATTCTACTTTTTCTCTTGGAGGTTTGTTTTTTTGCCTTCCATAGCAAAAAGTCAAAGCTTAGCACAATAAATGTCTAATGCTATGTAAATTTTATATCTTTTCTAATTGTTTTTAAGCTTCATGATGCATGTTACAGATACCTATTTATCATTACTAAGTGTCTCTGATGTACTACGATGAGAAGCCAAAAAGCCCGGATCTCTGACTGTGTGGTTAAAACCAGAAGCACTTAAGCAGCCCATGTAAGCAATGGTGGTTTAAAACTTCAGGAAATGGTTATGAGTAGTGCTTTTGTCTGAGAAGAAAGCTGTAACTGTGGAAAGGCCTTTTATTCTGGGATTCCATATGCTATTTCAATTCCCATTGGGTCACTGTCTTCAGAGAAGATAGTGACTTGCTACCATACATAAGAGAGAGTGAAATCATGGTAAACAGGTAGGAAAAGGATGCAGAGCATGTACTGACTGTGAAAAGTCATGACTCATCCCTTCAACACATGCATTGTATCATAGAATGAACCATAGAATGCCTTGGGTTAGAAAGGACCTCTAAAGGTTATGTAGCTGCAGTAAAGCAGGGACAGCCTCAACTAGATCAGGTTACTCAAAGCCTCATCAAGCCTGACTTTGAATGTCTCCAGGGACAGGGAGACACCACCTCCCTATGCAACCTGTTCCAATGTTCCACCACCCTCATAGTAAAGAACTTCTTCCTAATGTCCAACCTAAATCTACCCTTCTCTAGTTTAAAGCCATTGCCCAACATCCTATTGCTACATGGCCTTGTAAACAGTCCCTCCCCAGTTTTCTTGTAGGCTCCCTTCAGGTATTGGAAGGCTCCTCAGAACCTTCCTTCTCCAGGCTGAACAACCCAAACCCCCTCACTCACCCTGTCATCGTAGAAGAGGTGCTTGAGCCCTCTGATCATTTTTGTGGCCTTTCTTCAGACCTGCTCCATCAGGTTCATGTCCTTCTTGTGTTAAGGGCTCCAGAGTTGTAGACAATACTCCAGGTAAGGTCTCACCAGGGCAGAGTAGCAGAATCACCTCTCTCAAGCTGCTGCCCATGCTTCTTTTGATGTAGCCCAAAATGTGATTGGCATTTTGGGCTGCAAGTATGCATTCTTGGCTCATGTAAGAGCTTCCCATTCACCAGGACCCCTAAGTCCTTTTCCTCAGGACTGCTTTTTAGCACTTCATCCCTCAGCCTGTATTGTAATGAGGATTGTTCTGACCCAGGTGCAGGACCCTGCTCTTGGTCTTGTTGAACCTCATGAGGTTCACCTGGGCCCACTTCTCCAGCTTTTCCAAATCCCTCTGGATGACATGCCATCCCTCTGGTATATGGTCAACACCATTAACCTTGGTAGCATGCAATATGCAGCATTTCATATTGTCATATCACAGAATCACACAAACACTATGGATGGAAAAGACCTTTAAGATCATCAAGCCCAACCATTATCTAACTCTGTCAGTGCCACTACTACACCGTATCCTTAAGCACCATATCTAGATGTCTTTTAAATACATCCAGGGATGGTGATTCAACGACTTCCCCGGGCAGCTTGTTCCAGTTTTTGATAATGTCCAACCTAAACATCTCCTGGCATAAATGATGCCATTTCCTCTTGTCCTATCAGTTGTGACTTGTGAGAAGAGACCAACACCCACCTCTCTACAGCCTCCTTTCAGGTAGTTGTAGAGAGTGCTAAGGTCCCCTCTCAGCCTCCTTTTCTTCAGAAAACAACACCAGCTCCCTCAGTCATTCCTCGTAAGACTTATTCTGAACCCTTCAACAGCTTCATTGGCCTTCTCTGGGTCTGCACCACCACTATGATGTCTTTCTAGTACTGGGGCGCCAAAAACTGAACACAATACTGAAGGTGCGGCATCACCAGTGCCAAGTACAGGGGCACACTCACTTATCTCCTTCTGCTGGCCACACTATTCTTGATGCAGGCTGTTGCGCTGTTGGCCTTCTTGGCCACCTGGGCACACTGCTGTAGCTCCCTAGACCCTCTTTTTCTGGCCCTTGTAGGAGGGCATCACATTTGCTAATTTCCAGTCCATTGGGACCTCCCCAGTTAGCCAGGACTGATGATAAATAATGAAGAGTGGCTTGGTTATTAAGCACATCTGACAGCTCCTTCAGCACTCTTGGGTGTAACCCATCTGGCCCCATAGACTTGTGTATGTCTAGGTAGTGCAGCAGGTCACCAACCATTTTGTCTTGGATTATGGAGGCCTCCTTCTGTTCCCCATCCCTGTCTTCCAGCTCAAGGGGCTGGCTACCCAGCAAACAACCAGTCCTGTTGTTAAAGACTGAGGCAAAGAAGACATGAAGTACCTCAGCCTTTTCCTCATCCCTTGTCACTATGTTTCCACCAGCATCCAAAAAAGGATGAGGATTCTCTCTGGACCTCCTTTTGTTGTTAATATATTTACAGAAACATTTTTATTGCCTTTTACAGCAATAGCTGTCTCATTTTAAGCAACACCAGAGAAAAACGTGTCAGGTATTCATGCAGCCTCAAATATAGGTTCTCAAGGCTGAAATCCTTGCTCTTACACAGCCTTCTGCAAGCAGAATCAAGTGACATCTGCCTGCATTCTGTATCCGTGGACATTGAAATGAAGTACATTAACTTTCTCTGAAGATCATGATGAAGAGGCTATTTGTACTTTCATCAGAGTGAGGTGTCTGCTTGCAAAAGATCTATACATAACTTTACACTTCATTTCCTCATCAGAATGTGGCTAATCAGACTTTGCATGCATTAGAGAGGATTTGAAAGCCTTAAAAAAATACCCAACTAATCTATGATATACTTGCATATTATAGTGACCGAAGTCATAATGTATACTTGAGGAAACTAAATGTTAAGCATTTTACAAAGATTTAATTTGGCCAAGCTTTAAAATTTTTCATATATAACTTGTAGAAGGATAAGCAAACAAATTTGGATGTTGGAGCAAAACGTAGCACAAGATTTATATTGCTTACATGTTTCTTCTGATGTAAAATCTAACGGAATTGGATTAAACATTATCACTTGCTGTTTAATCTTGGGTTTACAAGGTGTTGGTTGCTTGACCTGATTTTAAAGGATTTAAAACTCAAACCTCTTATCCTTAATAGTGATTTCAAACTTCATAGCTTGGAAGGAAGGAGAGGAAATAACATCTGCTGCATAGTCATTGAGATTACCAGTCTCAGTAAGTACTCATTCCTGTCAAGTTCAGAAAGACCTACATGGCTACACACTGTGAAACATTCTATGCTATTTGTGCATGTGAAAACTGAGAATTGAACAGGTAATTAGAAACTTAAACTGTCCTGCTTGGAATTAGATGCATACAACAATAATAGCAGATAGATCTCAAGGTTCACCTTAGATAACAGAGAGAATTAAATAGAATATGTAGACCAATAGTTGAAATTACTGTGGGGAAATAACAACCCTGCCTTGGTAGGAATCTTACTTTTTCATTTTACTCCGACTCAGAAATCAGAAGCTGAAAGCAGTTCTTTAGAACTCTTGTTCTTTAATAACAGGGGTTAACTGGTACTCAGAAGTGGGGGGAATTATTTGCTTTAGCAAAACAAAGACATGACTGGGGCTTCTTTCAAGAGTTCTGTTTATTTATCAAATGCAGGAGCTTCTGTAAGCACCATAGGGCTCAAAAAGCAGAGAAAATTACTTTGCTTGTGAAGCTAGGTGTCTTTATCCAGTTACCATCTCTACCTGAAAACCTCTTTCTCATTTTTTAATTTGGACCATGTTAAACATAGTTCTTTGCAACTTACTACCATCTTTTCTGAGTGAATCTGTTTTAAGAGAAGTTGTTTTCCCAAGTTAATATCAATGTCCTGTAACGATTTTCCAGTCTCTCTGAAAAGCATTGTGTTGCAAGCAGCTCATGATTGGTGTAAAATGGGCATTCCTATTTCCACTTCAAAGTTTAATTAACTGGGTAACTAATCCCAGGCACTTTCCCTATTAAGTACAAGTCGAACACTAACTCTAAGGTCTTAAACACACAGAATATTAATCCCCCCTTTTGATTTAGGAGTATAAATACTAGATAAGATCCTGACCCAGGTTTTCAGTAATAAATTCTTATAATGTCACTGGTTGTAAAGTTTTAAAGGGTGAGATAAGGAGCTTAACTGCAGACCCATCACAAGGATCACCTGAACTGAGTCATCAATTATTAGGAAGAATCACATCATTTCCAGTGAAGGATCAGACTACTCTTGGAAAAGATAGCTGCTTTTCTGGGACTTGCTGGCCAGAAATTGATGTGAAAAACTGAAATGTGGGCTAGCAGCAGCAAAAAACAGTGTCCTCTCTCTGGATGAGGTGATAATGGCAGAAGGCAGCAGGAGCTGGCTTCTCACACAGATACTACTTGGAAAAACTACCCCCATTCCCATTTCAGTATCTGATTTTGGCTGCTTGTTCAAGTTCTCCAGTGTTACTAGGCAGAGGCATCAAGTTTTTTCCATGAAGGCTTCATATGAAAGACAAAGAAAGGAGGAAGAGAGTGAGACAGTGGGAGAGAAGACAGAGGAGGGAATTGGAAAGGTGATACGCTATATAGGAAAAGAGGCTGACAAAATGAAGCAAGAATTATGGGAAATTTAAAACCTAGAAACAAAGGACAGCAAAGTATTAAAAATATTTCTTTTAAAATACATGTTAACCTCCTGGATGGGAAAGGACACTTTGGGGCTGTGTCACTTAATTCACATGCAGAGAAACTGGTCTGGACAAAGCAACTTTGCTGGTGCATTTCACATGAGACCCCTGCAATAGCTTATCTCCCAGCCTGCTGCAGTGAGGCTGCTTGGCTACTCCTTGCTTATTGGAGCTGGGTTCTGCTTTCCCCCCTCGCAGGAGAGAAAATCCTTGAGGGAAGCCATCATTTGCTCCCAGTAATCAACAAGCAGCAAAATTTGCTCATTGTCCCTTCAAAGACACTTGATACTTCACTGAGAACTGAACTTCTGGCCAGGCCAAAAAGCGATGCATCATTTGCTACATCCTTAATCACAACCTTTTTGAAACAAGATGATTGCTCTAACAAGAGACAGAGGAGGGGAGAAAAGGCTTTTCCTAGTGGTTAAGCCTGAGAAATGTTAGCTGTGCAGTGATATATATATATATATATTAGTTACATAAAATTTCTTAGCTCTTATAAACATGGTATATCTGTAGTGTGGTGCAGGAAGAGGTAACATGATTTGCCAGACTAGGGAAGATTATTTCCAACAGTAAGAAAAAAAAAAAGGGGGGTTGCTAGTCTCTTTTCTGTTTTATGTCTCAAGGAATAGAGGACTTGTGCTGGGATATCAGGTTTTCTGAACCATACCCTCTGAACCATCTTCTGTAGTTCAAAAGACATTATTTTACAGAGATATAATCAACATCCCTAAATACAGAAGTGTTCTGGAAAACACCAAAAAAAAAAAAAAAAAAAAAAAGAGAAAAAAAAAAAAGAGAGAGAGTTTGAGAGCTTTAGTTTTGAGTTGGCACCATATCCAGAACACATGTATTAAACATTATCATATATTATAAAAAGAAAGAATGCTCCTAAAACTTCACAGAAAACAAAATGCACATTTCACCAGTATTAAAATATCTTCCTCCCTGTTCCTGAAAACTCACAGGCAAGAAAGCCTCTGAACTGTCAAAGTTCTGAAACTTTAGGTCCACTGTTTTAACAACTAATTTCTGTGCCTTTTATGGAAAGATGTTTTTCCAGATTTTTTTTTTTCTTATAATTTAATTTTTGATCTTGTTCAGCAGTGAGCAAAATTTAGTTTGCATTATGTCTCTTCCCTTAAATTCCTGGAAGCTAACCTTTTCCTTTAAAAAAATCAATTTATATGTAAATTATCACATATCTTTCTATAGGCCTAAATATTTATCCTTGCAAATCTTTTCAGCACAGATCCTCAGTGTACCCAAACCTACTTAGCATGCATTGTTTTTGATAATTCCAGTTTTCTTCTATCACAAATTTCAAGATGTCCTGAAGGAGGGAAACCAATAAAGTTACCAACGCAAAAAAAGAAAAAAAAAAAAAAAATTGCAATGGTTTTTCTTTAATGTTAGAAGAGACTGAGCTGAAAAATAAAATCACTGAACATAATTAGTTCTGTTCTCACTCAAACCAGGACAGACTACAAAAGAAAAATAGCCAATGACAATAGTACCATTAATGTTAAAGGGAAATTGTAGGGAATAAGGTATTATTTTTTCAAGTCCTTTGTGGTCCCCCTTTACTAAAGACACTCTAGTAGTTATTTTAAAAAATACCTGTGTTCTATGGATTTCTTGATAACTTTCTACTTGGAAACTGACCTTATTTGCACTGTTCTTAAGATCATCTCCCTTTAGATATAGGTCTCCAAAATGCATCAACCTCAGGTCTCAGATCTTCTTTTAGACTCATTTACAGAAGTTCTGGACCACAAGTGATAAGACTGCATAAATTATGAGCCCTCGATGCTGGTGGAGTAGCAAGTTATGTAACATTTGTATAAGCTGGGTTGTCAAGACTTGAGACAAACTCCCCTTCACACAGACCCAAACATACATTCTCTGCCTCAAGAGTGTCCTGGGTGACAAGAGCCTCAGATGAAGAGGACTCTCTCTTGGATTCTGGTGGAGAAGAGGAAGGTCAGTGAAATAGAAAACTAGTATATGATAATTTTGTACATCCCCTTAACAGAGTTAGAAAAACATGTTGGTTAAAAGGGAGATGAAACATATATTGTTGTTCTTGTCCTGTGTAAAGATTACTACTATGAAGGAGGAAAATTTACAATTCCTAACACATTTTATTCATCAGCTGGGGGTGAGTGGTCAACCTACTCTAAACAGTTTTCAGGACTAGAGTGTAAATTTTAGATAGAAACAGGAGTGAGAGAGAAGTTGCTAAAGATATTCCTGTAACCTCTCTCATTTTCCACACTACATACACTCTTAAAAGAGCTGTTGTAACAGAAAGTTTTACTCCTGGTGCCAGGATTTGCTCGTGCAGGTAGAGAAGTAGAGCACACAGGCACACAGAGAGGATTTTGTAGATGCAAGATGCTTTGTACAGACAAGAACTGACATGAGCTGCAAGAGCAATATCCATTTGTATTATATTAATGTTAAAGTTATGTAATATCACATTGTAAGAACATTAATTTAATGGGTTCGGTCTTGGATGTCATTGGGTTTGTCTGCCCTAGAGTATTCCAATAACATAAATATTTCTTCTTGATACATGCTTGGCAATGTTAGAAAACATTTATAGTGTCAAAAGGTAAAAAGACATAGAACAATATTTCTTCTTGTCAGGGTTCAAAACAACTGTTCTAAAGGAGAGCATGATAACAGAAAGTGCTTGTCAGTGGCCTTTTTCAGTCCACATCTTCATTTCATATTCATCTCCTTAAAAATACATTTAAAGGAATGGGAAGCACAGTGAAATGAACTTTGAAGAGGTAACCTACTTAAAACCAAAAGGCAATTGTTTTACCTGGAAGCATTTCCTTGTACTCTCTTTCCTCTAAGTGGTTCTTTCCTGTCAGCATATAAAAATGTTTTTAGCTGGTTTGATCTACATCCAAAAGTAACACTGAGTGACCTCTACTTGGAAAAATCTAAGCAATCAGCAGTATGTTTTGAAGTGAACAGAGATTTTCACATTCTGATAAGTAAAGAAATTAATTTTAGTAATGTGTTTTTGCATCTTAACAAATTCATGGCATAAAGACACAACAAACTGAGATATTCAGGAACAGTATCCAAATTAAAGAATCCTTTAAGTATTTATGGCAGAGCATTTTTGAAAGATAAGAAAGGGTGCTAAGTACTGTATTTGGTTACAGTGTGGTCAGGGTCCTCTCAATACAAACCAAGTTTATTTCTAGTGTTTTATTTAAAAAGGATGAAAGCTATTCAGGTTCAAATGTGATTAACTTTAAGATATACTTATCAAGTATGAGCAACTACACTTTCTTAAAAAAAAAAAAAAAAAAAAAAAAAAAAGACAACCTTTAAAGAATATCACAAATGTAAGCAAATTGATCATAATGGTCTCTCCTGTTCTTCGGGCCTGTGGAATATAGACTGAACTGAATAGAGGCTTTCCAGACCCATGGGCTAGGTCCTGGGAAGGTTTGTAGAGCCATTCAAAATCCAATTACCCACAGTGGGAAAAGCAAGCCCTCTGGAAAATGATACACAAAATGCATATCCGAGTTACCTTACTCATTATCAGGTTAACCAATGACAAATCCAGTGGGCAGTATTCATACGTCATTCAAGATATCTGAGACAAGGCCAGCAGATAGAGTACAAGAATTCTGGAGACCAAATGTGTTATTTGACAGCACTAAATATTACATGAGGAGCCTATAGGTAGGCAAATATTTCCCATTGTAGAAAAAGTTAAGGACTGAAGGGAGGCTGAAATTTTAGTCTTTTCTTAGGTTAGGCTAACATAGGTTTGTTCTCTGATTTCTCTATGCAGTCACACAGCTTCAAGAGGAGAAACATCAACACCCTGATATTGAAACATCAGTCTCCTCAAGACCAGAGTAATACAGAGCTGTACCTGTGTGTATCTGCCAAAGTAGATACACAAGCTATGTTTTTGTGAGGCAGTGCTTCAGCTACAAGACTACTGTTATGGCAACTACCACTGCTTCTGCCTCCCATATAATGAAAGGAAAAAAGAAATCACCATTGCGTTTTGTGGGGAATCCTACCCTACAGGTTGTGTTAGTTATGTGTTATGCTCTACAAATAACCATTAGCTGCAACTTCTGGCAATGTCTTCTATAAGTAGATGTAGGATCATTGTCTAACACACTATCACCAGTGGGTTGGTGTCCTCAAAAGAAAATCACTTTGGTTTGCTCACCTTATGTTATATGACACCATTAGTTTAAAAAAAGGACTAGTTCAAAACAGGATTATGAAAGTGTTCAAAGGGTGTGGCTGTTCTATATGAGTGTAATAATTTTTACCTAATTTATGGATCTTTTTATACCTTTGAGACCCTCTTGACCTGTAGTAGACTCAGTGGAAATTTCAGCATACGGACTAAGTATGTATTTCAGAAGTCTGCTGCCAAACTCCAATATCTTCTCTTTATTCTCTTTTGGAATGGCTTTAACAAACTTATTTTGTCTGCTCATCTGTATTCCTAAAACATCACTTTCAGCATAGGAGTTGAGACAATTTTTAATGAAAACTTAAAATCTAGTGCCTTTTACATTTAACAATATAATCTGTAGGATTTCTTTCCTTTATGAACAGGACTGTCCAGATACTTGCACTCTCTCCCACATCACCATACCTATCCAAAGATTGAAATGAATACTTACATTTACATTAAGTCTTCTATAAGAGAAGAATCATTTTTTATATGATCTGTTTTTATTTACAAATCTGAAAGCACCTTTCAATACTTCCTAACAATGTACCACAGTAGGAAGTTGACTTGCTGAACTGAAAATATTTTACGTGGACTTAGTCCAAATGGCTCAGAGGTGTATCAGAGCCTGAGAAGATAACACATTTTAGAAGCTAACCAGGATGAAAGCAATACTATGTTTCTTCACAACAGCTACTTTTGAAGTGCCACCCACAAACACCAAATACACGTAAGATTCCCTTCTGCATAAGCTGTTTCACCAACTAATAATTGCTTGCCACAGACTAAGTTCTAGCTGTGATTTAGACCCCAAAATGCAATTACTGCACAGGTTTTAACTCCCTGATTTCTCAAATGTAGAAATAGTTTGCTACCTTGAAATGTGTAATTAATTTTTGTGCTTTATACTACATGTAAGTACAATATATGCACCCATACATATATTTGTAGAAAGTAACATATTTACAGTTTTATGTCTTTAAAACTTTTCAGAGAGGGATGGAAAAGTACTATTTAAATTTAAGTTCCATATTGGTACAAAACCAGATGGCTATCAACTGGACATAAATTGATTTGGAAACAAAACCACAGTTAATGACAAAGGCAACCAAGGAGCAAGGCTCTGTAAGAGTCTTCCATCAGAACTGGGAGTGGTAAAGGGAATGGAACATCCTCCTGGCAGCTGCTGAAGCTGCTGTTTGCTGGAGCCTGCATTTCAGGCCACAGGCCCTCAAGCTTCTGTTTGTCTTAGGATGTGGCCACGAGAAGACTTCTTCTAGTAAATGTTTGTATAGCTGCAAGAAGTATTTTTCATTTGAATTCAGTAGAAAATGTTAGTCACAGAGTGGAAAATATTATGAAGTATTAACCAAAATGTGCAGTTCTTTTCTATCAGCATCATTCATCTATCAGCATCACTCAGCCTGACTAAAGAAAAAAGGCAACACTAAAATAATTACCATTGTGGTCTAGTCCTGTCTTCTAGCAAAAAGAAGGGGTTTTTGTTTCCTCCTTACAATAGGAATACTTATATACCATTCCTCATTAACTGATTTTGACTTCCTAATAGAGCTTTTAACTATTTAATTATTGCAAGTGATATAAGTATGGATCTTAAAAATAGATCAGTGTAGACTGATACCAGATTCACATACCTTCCTTCTAGAAGTTTAAATGAAAAGTATATCTCCTGTAGACCTCTTGTGCAATATGAAGTTTTCTACAATCTGTTGAAATTTAAGATCTGAATCTCTGGAAGGGCATTTTTCTCCTCATTGACTTGGTGGGAAAATGTTTTCTGACTTAGGTATTTTGGTCAGATGCCTAAATTACACAGAATAAACCTAGGCTTCAATGCATCAATGAAGAGGATAAGGATTCCTATTAGTAAAGTCCTAAAATAAATATGTCCTAAGTCAAGCACTTTTAATTATTTGCCATACAGATCTCTCAGTTTAGTTCTGAAAAAAATAACAGTGGCTTCTCTTTACCTCAATGTTATACCTTGCATCTGATATGTGTTAGTTACTTCACGGCAGTGAAGCCCTAAGTTATGTTTGCAATCTCTGCTAGAAAGAATCTGCTTACCAGACTAGCCCTAAATGTCCTCTCCCACCAAATCAGAGTTTCAATGCATGGAAAATGCACTGTAAGTCTCAAGAATCACTGTTTTTTTCAGAACAGAAGAGAGTTCTCTCATGGAGATAAGATATTCAATGCTCAATTTTAGTTTTTTTTTTTCCCTTTCTCATCTTCCTCAGAAATTCCTGAAGTCTAGTTCCCTACAATGAGAAGTGAAGACTGAAAAATACTGAATACATGTAATTTTGTCAAAACTCTCATCTAAAGTCAGTGCTGCAAACAGCAGAGCACTTTCCCAAAAGTTAAATGGTCATAGGAAAAGAGCTGGCTCTGAGCAGCTAAATCCAAGTTGGTTATTTGTAGTATGAAGATGACACATAAAGCTTCCTATCTTACTATCAGCTCTAGGGGCATCAAATCCCTTCAAAAACATACTATTCACCTTATTCCCTCCCTTCTCTAAAAAAACCCCAAACCAAAACCAAACCCAAACCCAAAGAATCATAAAAAGGCTACTGCTATCTCAGAAGGAATGTAAATGCTTCTCTTGAAAAACTAAGCATTCATACAAAATCTTTCTTTATGCTTTGATATCAGTTTTAGTTTTTTGTTTGTTTGCTTTTTTCCTTTGTTTGAAACTTCTCTACATCCTGAACAAAACCTTTAGGTACAGAAGCTTTGTGTCAATGACAAACAGACTATGTAAGCATATTAACTGGAGGGATCCTGACTTTTCAGGGAGAAGGCTGCATTTTTAATTCCTTCCTCAATCATCACCTAAGTAACTTAAAATACAAGTAATTACTGATTTTATGCAAAATTTTTATTTTAACACAGTATTTTCACCATCTTAGCTACAAGGTCAAATAGTGAAAGTTCCCTCAAAATAATGTAATTTTGCAATATTTTAAGACTTGTTTTAACTGTTCCTTTCAAGTCAAAGGTCACCTCCAAAAGATGTCTCTGAAAGGAGATTCTGAAGCCTTCCTCTCAATTATTTCAAACTGAAATCTGAGGAGTAGAAAACAAAAGACTCTGTGGGTAGCCTCAATGTGAAAAATTTACTGTGTATGCAGGTCAGAAAATCAATGTAGCCCACAATTTACTGCTCTGAGTTTTTAATCATTTAACTGTTTTGTGTTGAGATTGGACATTCATTAGGGATGTTTCACTGCATATAAAGATTCCTGAAAACAATGGGAAAAAAAATCTGTTCTTTCAGTGACTCCTATTTTTACCAGTTGTTTATGTAGAAACAGATTAATTTACAGGTGAAATATAGTCAAATATTAACACTGTTCTAATGACACATTTAATTTCTCCTTAAACCTTCATTTCTCCTTAAAGCTTCACCTTAGTCTCATTCTGAAAAGCAAAGAAACATTTATTGCTTGCAGTTTCAGGACCAGAGTGAAAAATTGTTCCTTATCAGGAATTCCTAACCATAATCACAGAATTTCTGAGGCTGGAATAGACCTCTAAGATCATCAAGTCCAGCCTATGACCCAATACTGTGACATCACCTAGACCATGGCACTAAGTGCCACATCCAAACTTTCCTTAAACACCTCCAGAGATGACGACTCCACCACCTCCCCGGGCAGTCCATTCCAGTGTCTAATCACCCTTTCTTTGAGGAAGTGCTTCCTAATATCCAACCTAAACCTCCCCTGGCACAGCTTCAGGCCATGCCCTCTTGTCCTGTCACTGGTTGCCTGGGAGAAGAGCCAAATCCCCACCTGACTGCAACTTCCCTTCAGGAAGCTGTAGAGAGTGATGAGGTCCCCCTTGAGTCTCCTCTTCTCCA
>JANIJG010010295.1:30123-72626 GCA_024611175.1 Megaceryle torquata
GCAGAAAGCAACATCTCATTTGAAAAAAACATTCAACTTTTCAGTTAATAACTAAAAAAAAGAATTTTAAATAAAAAGGAGACTGAAACAGAAAATTGAAAACAAAAAGAAATTTTACAGTTTAGAACCTGTCCTGGCTTCAAAGTAAAAATTAATGTATTATAAAAAAAAAAGAGAACTAAAGAAATTAATTTTCTGCCATGTATTCTTAAGCTCAATCTTTATTTATTTATTTAAATAATGCTTGTCAATATAACAATAGTTAAAGGCTAAAAAACCTCCATCTTTTCTTCTAAGTGACCTCTGGCTACTTACAGCACACGAGGAGCTGTAACAGAAGCCCAAAACAGTAATTCCCATACCCACAAATGGCTTTCCCTTACTTAAGACTGAAATGTGGGAAGCACAAGAAACAACACTTAAGAGACTTTTCCTCCTGCACTTGCTTTTTGTGAAGAACTGGCTGAATCAATATTGCTTACTGCACTGTCAAAATGTGTATCCTCGTCTACATCAGGCTTTCTCAGAACACTGGGATCCCTGATTTATATACCATTTAAAATACTTGAAATTATGAAATTTAAATGCAGAGAGAAGCAACAGCAAGAAAATATGTTACTGGAGTTGTAACAGGTTTTGTATATTTTTCTTTTAAGATTGTCTTAAAAGGAACCAATTTTTAGGCAACCATTTTATCAGTTTTAAGGCAGGAAAACCATATTGATCCTTTCAGTATTAAATAACTGCCTTCTAAACAGAACAAAGAATATTTTTCTCCATATGGTAGATCTTGATTAATCTGATGTTTTAGATAGTTATTTAGAAAACATGTTAATCAGCTATTCTGTAAGGAAAGCAAAGGAATGCACTATTTTCTTTCCCTGCATGGTCTCACATCATGACTGTAGAGGACCTTTATCCTTTCTCATCCCACCTCTCCCTGTGTCAATTTCTTGGTGACTCAGAACAATTTTAGCTGATCTGTCTAAGCTCCAACTGTCCAGTCAATATCCTGAGTGGGTGAAAGATTAATTATTCCCACTGAGATCAACTATGTCAGGATAGCAAAGGCCAATTACAGACAAAAGTTATCACGAGGCAGTCTCTTCCAACCTCTTGTCAACACCAATCCCAAATGCAAAGGAAAAGAGTTTTCTGCTGAACTGAAAAGGCACTAGTTTAAGTACATCTTATGTAGCCAGGATGCTGGTGTCACTTTTATTCATTTTCCACAGCTGTAGTATAGGCTTTCCTGAGCTGTGTGACTCATCTTGCAAGCAGCAGCAGGCATGTACAGTGCCCAAAGCAGCGGTAATGCGAGGTGGGAGGGCAACAGAAGGCACATCAAACACATGTCTGGTACACGAGGGGAACAGAGGTTGTCAAGTAATTGTGACTTCAAAAACCTCTTTTGCACGCTGCTTGTTGACAGCTGTTATTATGACATCTAATCTATAGTCATTATTCAGGGAAGCAGCTCAGCCAGGATCCTGCAGTCATTCTGCTAAACCCACTTAGTGGATTACCTCGAGCTGTAGTTCCAAGAAATTCAAGTTGTCTTGGATTTGTTTGCACGAGAGCAGAGTAAAAATCTTGATCAGTGAGTAGCAGCAAAAATGCTCAAAAATTTTGAGAAAGGAAGGAAGAGAAATAAAGTTGGGGGCATAGCATGCACCAGCATAAGTGATGCTGAAGGCTAGCAGGGTGGTAACTAGGGATCCTTACTAAATGGAGTAACTTTGAGCAGTATCAAATTGAGTTGGGTTTACTTCTTTTCTATCTCAGGTGTCAGACAAGTTAACCTTCTTCAGTCTTACTGCCTTCACTGCTCTGATACTGGAGGACATGTGATGTCTGGTCTTGAACATGCTCTAAATTATATAATTTCCTGTTGTCTCTCACTGGCTCATGTCCTTTCTTTTATTCCCTATTCACAGATGCTCAATATGATGAAGTAACAGGATTTGCATCTTATTTATTCTGTCCAATATTGAAGAATTTCTACCCTGGATACAATTATTAAGGGTAAATTCTGTAGGCAGGAGAGTTACCTGGGACATTGTTGACACTGATTCATCAATTCATACATCATTAGTCACACAAAGTGGAACAGCTCCAGCAAGAAAACCTGAAAAAACCTAATCCAGAATAATGAATAACCTGTTCATCATGGCATTCTCCTCTCATGCTGGAGACCACAATCCTAGACCTTAAACTCAGTTTCTCTCTCACTACTGGCTTTTACCAGAAAGTCCCACAGGGTACTAAGAAGGCTTTGCCAGCAAAAGCCTTATTTTACTGGCATACACCAATAATGAGATTCTGTTTAAATTAACTGGATTTTCTAACTAAAATAAAACAATCAAAACATTGTCAGGAAGTTCTTGGCCACTTCTAATACACACAAAACATTTGCTGGACCCATTTCACCTCTAACGTTAATACCAGTTACAAGTTAACATATTACAGTTTGCTGAATTGATTTATTAATTCACAAACTTCAGTAGTAGATTTGACCGGTACATTGCTCAGTCAGGCTGTAACATTACCCCAATAACTGTCTGACTCCAAGTATGTATCTATCCAATAATTGTCCCTGATGGGATTTGGAATAGCCTATCTTTATATTCTGGGACCTGACAAGAGAGATAAAATAATCTAAAATTCTTTTTCAAAACTGATGGATTCTTTTCCACAACATCAAGACTTGGAATGAAAAAACTACTCAATTAAAGATTCTTCAGCAGTGCAAGTCAGGCCATTCATTGAATATCAATTAGCTGAAGAAAACTGAGTTTCAGTACAGATTAACCTTAAGATAGCATTGCTGGAATGAAGTTTCAAGACACTAATACTGAATGTTAGTGGTTGGTCTCCTCAAAAAAAAACCCCAAACCACAACTTGCACAGCTACAGGCTGTCTCTTCTGTGACTAATGTGGGGTTTGTTCAACATGAAATCTGTGACCTTATAGCCTTGACTTTCTCAAAGAATGCCCAAGTGAGATTTTTAATATATGTCTAATAGAATGAAAAATGACTACAGAGTAAATGAACATTAGTAAATTCTTTATGCTTATCATAATGTGTGATAATTTACCAGGAGATCTGAATCATGTAAGGAGATTTACCCTCAAGCTCTGTAGCACAACCTGCAAGCTAAGAATCCATTGATTTACAAATATTTACAAAAAGCAGGATGATGAGACCAGGTAAACAAGTAAAAAACAAGCAGAATTCTGTCTTTCAGCAACCGGAATACTATATTGTAAGAAGCAAGTATCTGCTGTTTAGGGAATAATCAGTTGTTTAGAACAAATTGCTAGAAATAGTGTCTCTAATTTACAATGAAAAGCAGGTATATGTGGTTTAGGGAACAAACATGTGATTAGAACAAATTTTCAATGGTGAATTTCTATCAGCGGTATAATGGAAACTCAAGCCTCATGTCAATTCAAAGAATAATTAGACAAGCTCCCTACTGATAGTCAGAGCAGTGACTCAAACACAAGTAAAAAAAACAAATTACAGTTATTCCTCTACAAGCACAAACATCAAGCTTAATGCTGTGGGTACCCTCATGTATGCCCTCTTAACTTGGAGCATCACAATTTTATTCATTGCATGCAGTGCTATAAAGTCACATCATATGGTAAAATTCAATTTCAAGCACTGTAAATAATTTGAACTCATGTAAATAACACTTTATTTTATATGAAATAGACAAAATGGCAAGAGGTCTGTAAATAAAGATAGTTTTTCAGGGGCATATATTGGTAGGAGCTGGGGAAAACAAACTGGCAACAAAATTACAAATATTTGTACATGTAATTCAATCCAAACAATGGGTTTGATCCAGCAAGCACTTCAGCCAATACAGAATTTGTATGTATGGGTAGCTGAGCTGAATTCAATTAAATGTTTTTGGGCATTAGAGATTGCACGTATTAGATAAAGTCCGAGGGACAGAAGTCACCATTTTCAATATAATACTTCTATTTTAAGGTAGCTTTTAAAATCTGTCACAATTTGTAATGCTTAGTACTTTATTCAATTAATGAAACAGTATAGATCGATTCTGTTGGGAGTCAGCTTCCATTAACATACATTTATTTGCCCTGGTTTATCTCAGACAATGTCTGTATAATTTTTAATGCCCAAAAATATTTAATTAAATTTTAGAGAAGGTAATTCTGGTCTAGATGATAAAGTGAAGCAGAATAACACAGTCCTGATGTTTTTAACTCCCAGCTGAGACAGTGACAATATTCTTACATTGGAGGTTTTTTTCATTACTTCCATCTGAGACCATGTTTTTTATGATATGAAGTCAACACCAAGATACTATCCTTCAAAAAACAAACAAACAAAAAGATAAGCAAATATCCATAAGTAGCTATTCATTTACACAACAAACTATGTATTTATACCAAAATGTGTGGAAAGATACTGCTCTTCAGCAATCATTCACAATACAATTGTTTTTAAAAAAAAAACAAACAGAAATTTAAAAAATGTTAAGCTTCATTTTCCATCTACTTATAACACTGAACAAGCAGCCAGTATAAGTTTTTCAACACCTTTGCAAAATGTTTAAAATTGACAATGAAAAGTCATTTATGCATTATGGTTGTTATGATTCTGTCAAAACTGTGAGACATTTATAGGTGTAAAAATGTAGCCCTTGATGTAATAGAAGACATAAGCTGTGGATAGTATACTAAGCTAAAGCTATGAAAAACATATGCTGAATAATTTTTTTTTGGCTTTATTATAATTCTGAGTGTTAATCATTCACAGCAGGAGATGGTATAGAGGTCTGATGGTTTGTTCTGATCAGAACTGTCACAGAAAGAGATGATCTCTTCCAAGCAAAAAGAGTATATTAATTATACATTCCATTACTAGTGGACACAGAATTGACAGCTTTTCCAGTGGGTCTTCCAGAAATAGGAATAAGCTATTACTGATTTTAATTTTTTTTTTCCCAAAACTAACTTAATGACTAGGAACATAATATATACCCATGATTCACTTCATAAAATGTTTACAGGTAGTACAAACAGGAATTTCCAAATTCCATGATTGAAAAAAAAAAAAAAAAAGCATGTTGATGCTCAATTTCAGACTCCCTCCCTAATATTTGGAAAGGAATAGGAATTAACCTGCTTCTTCTACGCTACAATGACAATCCTCCATCTGATAGTTTCTTCCAGGTTTCTATTAGCTTTATCTTTGGAAATAGTACTCTATCCTTTCTGTACATTTTAGCAACTGCCCCATTTGGCCTTGGTTGCAAATAACCACTCCAGGGTCCAATGAGGTGTCCAATGAGGTCCAATGAAATAACTAAAGATTTTTTTTTAATTAGTCTGCCTCTATTTCCAGTTGATAAGGTGTCTGTCTTCTCCCACCTTCTTTGAGGAGAATTCTCCCTCTTTCTCTCAGCATTACCAAACATTCTTCTGTTGGTGTACTTCTCCATTCTAAATTCAATACCTAGGGGTGGCTGTTGTGCTGAGTTTGTGTCAATTTTGCATTAACTTAATTAATGCTAAACTTGAACTTATTTTTGTGTTCAGTAGTTATATCTTGGATTTGGTTGGATTATTTCCCAGACTTTCAGAGAGACTACAGGGGAAATGGTGTCTAATCTAGACTAATTCCAATGAAGCTGTAGAGAAATTCACTGTGGAAAACTAATGCAGACCATCTTTCTGTAAAATTATTATTTTAATTGTCCAAGGTAACAAAAAAACCCAACTCACCTACTTGTATAAAGTGGTTAATACAGTCAATTGGCAATGACAATATGAAACCAGGACATTTCAAAGATAAATTTTCTTTATCTACCACCTAATAACTAGGGGACATATATACTATGTATCATAAATTTACTATAAATTGATATAAAATAAGGGACCTAACCAGTGAACAAAATAAAAAGGAGAGGGCGTGTGCCAGTCATCAGGATCCATAGTCTGACAGTAATAGAATGAAAATTACCCAAAGACCCTGCCACCTCCTGGAGTTTCTTCTCCTTTCTTTTCTCCTCCCCCATCCTAACATTGGTCTTCCTTATCCTGACCATTAGAAATTACCTGATGAGACCAAACCCAAAAATGCCTATAGAGGATATCATCACTTCCCTTGGCTGCAGTCAGATCTCTAGCTTTATTTGAAACATGACACATTCCTAACATCATTTGCTTTTCTGTAGCCTCTTCTTATTCACTTCACATTTCTATTCCTTAAACTTTTCCAGTTGCAGAGGCACACCAGCAACCCCGAATAGGTTTTATATCAACACGAAAAACACTGCAGTGGAAAACAGACCTTAAATTAAGTGCAAGTAAAACAGGAAGGCAGAGAGAGATCACCAGAGCTGTATTTGTTCAGCTGCATCTACGAATTCAGTGATATTGATGTGTTGAACTCTACCCCAGAGTAGGAATCTATTTCATAGACTTGAGGGCTAGAAACACTCGACATTATAGGTTTTGGTTCTTGCTAACGGCTGAGATATCTCTTTTTCAGCTAACAAAGCTACATGATGAGTGGTCACGCTTTGTTAAAAGGCAATGTCAAAACAGATGTTTAGTAAATTTTGACTTCTAATCCATTTCATTGCAAGTCTGCTAGCTTTAGCTGCTCAAAATGTTATATTTTTGTTCAGTTGCAATAAGCTTATCACTAGAAGAGCAGCTAATGATAATATCTCAAACAACTTGACACTGTCACAAGTTTGCTGTCAGACTAGATGACTAAATTGTGTGCATTACCTGTCTTTTTTTTTTCAAAAGCAATGATGCACAATTCAGATGCTGGATTTTTCTTCTCTGGCTGTCTTTTCACTTCTGCATGTGTTTGACTTATCCTGTCTTCAACGAAACAAGACAGAACTGGAGTAGTGAAGGTTTCAGTCCTTCACAGATAACCTTTCCCAGTAATGACTATCAGCATTACTACCTAAAAACTGTGGAGCAGAAAGGATTTTATTTTTCTAGAAACTCTTGAGGTCATTAGAATTGCAAAAGTTATTGAGTATAAGGCATTTTCAACCACTTGTGATTTTTTTATTTCCTTTTATTTTTCATATTAAATATAAGGGAAAAGGACGTTTCCATGGTGGCAGCTTATTACACTGACTCAGGTCTTGGAATTTGAATCTGAAGTGTGTGTAGCTGTTCAGTTGTGTGGGCTTAGCCATGTAAAAGAAGTTTGATGCTGAGCCTGTTCCTGCTATCAGAAAGTATACAACATTGTCTCTTGTACTGAGGGCTTCTGCTCTGTGTTTAACAAACATGCTGCCTCTACTGCTGTTCAGTGTCAAGCAATTTATTAGCGTGATGTGGACTACAAATGCCTTAGGAAATTCCCCACTGGCTGCACTAAGCTTAGCATTTTTATGTTGACACCCTGCAGCCTTACACAGACTAGTTTCTGCCTGGAGTCCACAGCCAAATTATGATCCTGTATTTATGGTGGTTCAGGCAGTGCACCTAAAGGGATAGCAAACCTTTGGCAAATGCAGGTTCACATTAAGTGTTTTGAAAGATTCGCACAGTGTTACCTAGATAGTTCATTTTATAAATCAACTAATTTGGTCAACTTTCTCCATCAAGTATGGATTTTGAAAGAGAAAGTCATAGCTTCATTTGGAAAAGTATTTCATAAGACTGGTTTCAAAGCCAGACCAGACCAAACAAAACAACAAAACTAGGACACAGAGATATCTGGAAAATACTTGAAGGCTGGAATACTTTGTGTATGATGTGCGAAGAGAGACAGATCTTTCACAGCAATTAAGCAATCAAATACTTTAGCCTGACATACGCTATCATGTTCTATCATGGCGTTCCTCAGCTGAGAACTCCAAGGGTAGAAATGTAGGAGGTAGGATCTGATTTTAAGGAAAGCAGCAATGAAAATATTTATAATTACATACAATCCTATCATACCTACTAGAATTAAAGGCAATCTGTGCCTAGCTTTTGCAGCTCATGCTTCTACATGAGGTTTTGAATTTCTCTATTTAATTTCAAATTAGAAAATGAAAAACATTTTGCTTGGTGGATTTGTGGATTGTAAAACCATTTTAGCAGGGATCTGCTAGTTGCAGGTGAGAATGGACTGTGACCACTTCTGTTGGGCAGTGGGTTGAAAAACTGTCTGAAGGTTTTAGCATCCAAGATTGTTAATGGTGTATTAGCTAATGCACAGCAACTGTTCTCCAAACCTATGGCAAATAACAGGCAATCCAGTATCCTGTTTCTGCTATCATTGAGAGTAAAAGGCATTCAACCTTGAAGAGCCAACTCATGTACTAGCAGTAAGATGTTGGGCCTGCTTGCTTCTTAGGCATTTTATAAACTTTGATATGAAATATTCCAAATACTTGTAATGCTGATTTATCTCCCTTTGTTTGATGTTCTTCCAGACTGTGGCTGTGTGAGCTGAACACTAAAAATTGCCAGATAAGCAGCAAGGTCTAAAGAATTGAATTTTTCTGTCTCATTTTTCTTCAAGGTTTGCCTTGCTACTGGGGCACGTATAGTGCACATTTTAATAGCTTCTTCCTTCAAACACTTATGCACATGATTAACCTTTTATGTGAGAATAATCTACAGTGTCTTACTGGCAATAAGTATCAGGTCCTATGAATATGATGATGTTCTAAAAAGATGTGCAGGTCGCTTTAATAGCTAATGGTCACAAATTTCCTCTTATGGAGGAAATGACAAGAAAAATGTAATTATTTTCTTTTGTCATTTTGCCCTGCACTTCTTCATACCATAAAAATATTCTGTAGTTGTATTGGATTAGAATAAATTTCAGCAAAAAATGGTCTATCAGTGTATAACTGGTGTTTGTTTTATTTTGTTTTTCCCAAATATGTATTACAAATTATATTTCAATTAATTGTTTAAACAAAATGTTTGAAACCAGTAATTATTAAAGATATAGTTTCATCTACCATACACTAAAATCATACAGTGCAATTGGTCTGAGATCACTTGCAGGTTTTCCTATATATGGGAGACTGCATTTTATCTTAAGAAATATATTTCTCAGATTAATGTAGCCATACGGTCAGACTTTCGTCTACCGTAATTCATGTGTATTGAAGAACATGACACTCTCATGTTCTCCCTACTTTAATATTTCTACCTTATCCATTTCTTGCTGACATTTAACCCGGTTCCTAAATTCAGCATATCAATCTGCATGGTTAAATGTACTGCTCTTTCTTTTCTGCTGAGACTCAAGAAATATGATCAGACGACTCTTATCTCAAACGATCTGCACTGTATTCTGTCTCTGATGCACAACATCCCACTGGAGTATTGGATTGTTTATCTACTTGCACTCAGGCTTATCTTTTGCATCTTGTAATGTAGTACATTAAAACAAGGTTGTTACCCCATTTGTTTGCTTACTGCTTTACCACTGTCAGTCCAGTTGTCATATGTTGTGCAATTCTTGAACTGTGCTTTCTTATGCATGCACCATCTATAATTATCATGATTAATTATGTTAATTCTTGCAGTGCTTAAATACCTACAGAGTAGGGGCCCCAACTGCTCTAGACAGTGTACAAACGTGACAACTGAAATCTTATTTAGGTTGGAAAAGACCTGTAAGATCATCAAGTACAACCATGAACCTAACACTGCCAAGTCCACGACTAAACTATGTTTCTAAATGCCACAACTACAAGTCTTTTAAATACCTCCAGGGATGGTGACTCAACCATTTCCCTGGGCAGCCTATTCCAGGGCCTGGAAACCCTTTCAGTGAAGAAATTTTTCCTAATGTACAATCTGAACTTCCCCTGGCAAAACTTGAAGCTAGTAGTTGCGAAAAAAAAAAAAAAAAAAAAAAAAAAAAAGGGGGTGTGTCATTGTCATACAGTGTATACTATACCAGCTCCTGCTGAGTAGCTACCACTATGGTATACATACTCCAGTCTTAGAAAAACTGTTTCTGAAGTCCTGTTTGCAGCAATTTTCTCCCTCAAAATTATGATCTGGGATATGAACGTCTTTCTACAGACTTTACTGAACAAAGAGTAACATAAGCATGAGCTCTAATTCTTTCCTGATTAAGCACTTTTATGAAAAAAAAATAAGCCTTGAAAACACTCCTTTGACTTTTTCATCATCAGTAATACCATACAAGCTCCAGGAAGATAATTTAGACACGTTTTTATAGAAGGTCATATTTTCATACAATCACCTAACTCTCTACGACAAAAATAGGACTGTGTACCTGGCATTTCATTAAGGTGGCTATATTGAATTAGAGCACTTCTGAAAAGTGAATGAATGACCCATTTTCTGTGTTTGCATATCATTTTAAACCTAAAGTGCAATTAGGAAAAGACAAAGCTGCTAGGCAATGCAGAACTGGGTTGGTTCTCTAGGAGTTTATGAGATGTGTAATACTCTATGGGGTACAGGAAGGGTGCAGCCAGTACCTTAAAGCCAAAAGCTACAGTGAACAGTTTGCAGTTACAATTTAGTGTGGTCTCATAACCTTTATTTCTCAGCAAACACAAGACTTTTGTTCTATGTGACTCAGTATAAAATAAATGAAAGAAAATTAGCAGCAGACATAGTTCATGTGCAAACATGGTTTAGCTTTGAACAACAACTTTAGAAATTTCTTTGGTGGTAGGAAGTATTTTGTTTCTGTATCACTGTCATTCATAGTATATGCTAACTGATAGTTTTAGAAGTGTCTGCAGCTACTTATATAGTACAAGGTGTGTGTTGCATCAGTCAGAGGTTAGGACTGGGGACATCAGCCATGGGGCAAGTGAGCACTGACAGCACTTATGTGAGGATTACTGTCCTCCAAGTAGAGAAACAAAATAACAAGCTCACCAAACAGCATTTTCCTACATTGGAGTTGTACAATCAAACCTACAGCAGGGTAGATATGCTCTAAAGCCATTCAGGGACCACTTGGCAGCTAATGGGCATCACCACCAAGGGATTCCCTTGCTCAGGGAATGCACCTTTCCTCTCAGCAGCACAAATATCTGTTCTCAGTAAATTGAGAAACTGTTTGTGGAGTAAAAATTCAGCTGTGGTTTTAATATACAACTACAAATATCTGAATTGTTAGATCTAAATGCTAGCTGAATCCCTTCTCAATACTGAACAAAATTGTAATTCATTAGAACCATACACAAGAGTCAATAGAGAAATCTTTACAGATCTCCTACCTGAGGTACAGACATGTTTCCCTTACCAGGCACAGCATCACATGGTTCAAATGTCAGAAATCATATACTTAATTGCTTCCAGCACTCTCTTACAGAATTCCTTTTACAGAAAATATGTTAACATTGAGAAGTAAAAATGCTTTGCTGTCATCCAGGTGTGAATTGTGGTTGTTTTTAACTTATTCTAAAATAACTGTGATTTCATCCATATTGTGTATGTTTTTACACCTCTAGGACTGTGAAGCTTGCAGCAATTCAACCCTGACTCACGACTGTGCTAACTGATGCAGGAGTCTCCTCCTGTCATTACTCCACCTTGTGGAAGCCCCAGAAAAGCACATGGACAATTTTTTTAGTGAAGTGGAGAGCCACTATTTGGGCATGGCTTCTGCCTTACTTGGTTCTTTCAGCGGTGAGGCTACTCTTCATAAACAGAACTGGAGCTATTTGTGTAGAGAAAGAGATCATACGGCACTTGCCCATTCTGTACACTGTAGGTTATGACTAATTTATACTTTAAGATATTATTAGGAAAAAAAATATTGGATGGCAAATGACAGATTACTGGCTTGTTCATATTCCTGTTGTGTAGTCTCCTGTCTGACAATGACTCCCTTCCACTCGTTTTAACAAGCTGTACAAAAATGTCCTGTATGCAAATTGCCCTGGCAGCAGACAGCAGTAAATGGTGACTAGACTGACCCGCATGCAATCTAACTTCTCAAAAGCTCTTCTACGTACAAGAGCACTCATCTGCTCTGCTCTGCTCTGCTCTGTAAAGGCTATCACTTCCATCTTTCTCCCAGTGGATTGCAGCATTCATGAGAGGTGAATCAAAGTAGAGGTCAGAGATTTGACTCCTTATGTAAGTTAATTCTCTTAATCCATTCCTGGCAGTGTCATTTTCTAAGGCCCATTTATACCATCCAGGGATAAAGTGTAGTAATGTCACAGAAGGGCATTAATTCTACCAAATTTGCTAGAACTCATGGCAGATACAAGCTAAGCAAACAAGACTTTTTTTTTTTTTTCAAAAGCTCATCTTTAGTATTTTTATACTGTTCTGCCCAAAATGAAGTGTAGGCAAAATAACCTGTTATTAGTGTTACAAATTTAGTTCTATGCTTCAACTTTTTTAAGGCTTGCACTTTTTTTTCTTTAATTTAAAAAGACCACTTAGAATCTTTGAAATAGACCCTTCAAAATTTTACATTTAAAGCATTTGGAAACAGGGACGTTGGTATGTATGCTTGTTCATACCTTGCTTGAGTCAAAGTAAAGACTGAACCTCTAATCTCCAAATGTTGTAAGAGCGCTCTATCTTTGGAGCTTTTTGCTATTCCCCTTCTCATTCAGACATTTGTTCCTTGATTGACCCAGTTCTGTCAGTGAAACAGAGCCTGGATTTCAAAGCATCAGCATTTTTGGCAAAAATACAAATAAACTACAATGAAATGTTCTTTTTTCAGGTGGTAGAATATCAGTGGTGTTGGGGCCTGTATTTGTCACCTTCATGACAAAATTGCATGGAACTGGATCACCACTGAGAAAGCAGGAGGAGAAAGGGAAAAGGAGGGCAGCAGTTATACAAGTATGTAGCAGAGGGGTGGTCTTTGCAATGAAAAAGAAAACCCCATTCCAAATTTTTAAATCTCTTATTTAATAGGAATAAAGTTACTGATGCTTCTAGCATCAGAGTGTTATATGATCAAGGTGCACTCCAAGGACTTCCCAAAGTAAAGGCTCTCTCCTCTCTCAAAGCCTATTCTTATCATAACAGACATTTTGAATTCCAGCAAACTTACTGGAAAAAGTGAAAGTTTATAGCAAGTTTAATGGGAAAAGTCAAAAGGAGAAAATTACTTTATAGGAGAGGCACAGAGAGCTTCTCTGGGCAGCAGGGAGATCTTGAAAGATACTATATATTGTCCATCACCCCTACCCCCCCTTCACTCTTCATTTGAACCACCTATAATTTAGCAAAGAGGCTGGTTAGAGCGGGTGTAATATGTTGCAGGACCTTGTCACATCACTGGTGAAAAAGCATGGTGCTGAAAGGACACTTTCAAAACAGGAAGTCTACTAAGGGAACAGATGTGAGGACAGCATTACAGCAAACCTTTGAGTAAGTACATCTGTTTTTTAATTCATCCATCCTTGACAGGTTCCAGGTGGACACTAGAGTTCCTTAAGGTATTTGCTGCAAAGCAAGCATACAGTATAGAGAGGAAAAAAACCCACAAAACATTTTCCCTCTAACAAATATTTAGTTTTATGTAAAAATATAAACGTTTTAATTTGAGAAATGGTGAAATTAAGATGTAGATAGTTTTGTTTGGTTTTGCTGTTTTTCCATAGCCTCATGACAAATTGCTACTACATATTCGCACAAAATATAATGAAGTTCATTCAGCAGAAAAATAACATTAAGGAATGGTATTTCACAAGAAGAAACACAAAATGTATTTATTAGAAAGTTCTTTTCACATTCTTTTAGCCTACCTTCTAGCATATACATCTGTACACTGAGGGATACCTTGTTATCCATCTACTAAAATTATAACAACTGGTTTGATTGCCTCAACATTGGGGAGATAATGACCAAATTAGACTGTTGGCAATAACAGAGCCATCTTTTTAAATCATGTCAATTAGCATTAGAGTTTCTTCCCTCAAGTGTCCCAGGGGTCCCTTTTGGTTGCCATTTTTGCTTGAGATAAACAAAACCATTGTTTTTACCTGTATCTCTGATACTTAACTTTTTTTTTTTTTTTCCACCCTGTTATTGTTAGTGTTGTCTTAATGAGCTGGAGTTGTTGATAGCACTGTCAGCTGCAAACAGTCTTGGAAGAGAGACTCTTATCCCAGTGGTATACCAGAGTATCGAGTTCTAAGCCTGTAAAGCACTGCTACCCTTCCTCCTGACCTCAATTTACAACAGCATACTGCTATACTGTTTAATAAAGTGTTCTGGAGTGTGTTAAAACACTGTGCTGCACTTTCTTCTTTGATATTAGAAGTTGACAGTAAAAATTATTAATAGTAAAGTTCCTGAGACATAAATCTGATGTATAGTCTGGCTTGGTCACTGCCCATCTATCCACACATCTCAGGCAGTTCTTTGTATGAGTGGCCTTTTACAGTGGAAGGCAGAGTTTCCTTTCTAACCAACTGATGGTTCACCCAGCATGGCAAATAAAGCATCTTGGGAACAACATATTAGTGTATGCTAGAAATAACAAATCACTGTGCATGTTTTTTAACAAAGACAAGGGAGCATTAGAAGACAGACTGGTGACTCAGTAACTTAAACTGAAAGCAGTGTTACAGAAACCTTACAACAACACTAAGCATTAACGGATACAGTCATTGGAATTTTGTGATGTAAGAATTTCAGATAGGGATAGGAAAAGACATCACGTCATCCTTATTTCACCACCCACCTGAGATCAGAATGGATGTATGACTTGTTGACATCAATTATGCCAGCTAATATGGGAAGTTTCACCAGTACAATGCATCCCTTCCATGTTGACAAATTGTTCCCTATTTTTTATTTATGTTGAAAAACACTAAGCACAATGTATCCCTTTGAATTTACAGGATCATAATAGAACATAGAAATGTCTGGGTTGGAAGGGACCTCTAGAGGTCACCTAGTCCAACCCCATAATGAGAACTTGGAAGGGACAGGATCTGAGGTAGGATCTGATCCAATGTTCTGATCCAATATACCAAAATTTACTTAGACATGTGATAAATTTACATGAGCTTTGAAATACATTCAAGACAAAAAAGTAGGAGTGGAAACATTAAGGAGTATAATGTTGCCACTATAGGTTATTCAACCTCTGCCTTTCTAATTCAAGTGGGATATTCAGCAATGAAGAAAGTTCCCATTGAAAATAACTCCAGACAAGGAAAGGTTTCCCATCTTATACCTCCCCCTTTTGTGTTTATTTTTTTTCCTCCATTGTGCTGAAACCTATGTCCTTCAAAAGTTTGTAAATGAACAGATCTATGTGGTTAAGGAAATTTTATGAGAAGCAGGAAGCCCAGCTACAAAGTTGGTGCTTTAAGAAATAATTCATAAATAATACAGATTTTTCCAAAAGAGGAATGAGAGGCTTTTTTATAAAAATGTCCACAAAGTCAGGAGTATTACCAGGATATAGGGAAGTATAAATGCAAGCTCCCAATAGCCAAGAAATAAGAGATTTGAATTTAGATCACCCACCGTCTCAGTAAATGTTGGACTTTGGTTATTTCTTGCTTTCCAGAAATCTCTTTTTACAGAAACATGTACACAATTTTCCTGATAATCCTTTCCTATCAACTCTATTTGATATATAAAAAATCAAGCAGTATTGTGTATGAAGCATTACTTTAGCCTGACCTCAAGTTAAATCCTAGTAGAGAACACAAAAGCACCCACCAAGCCCAACAGCTTGCAAAGAACAGCTTGCTTGTTGCATGCTGGTTTTCTATAGGAACTCAATGGTGTCTTTTTAAATCAAAATCATACCAGTTAAAAAGACTGAAAGAAACCAAATGAAGAATTTTTTGATCTAACTGCATGATACTAATATTCTCTAACTCACTTTCAGTAAGTTTGTTTCAGATGAAAAATGACAAAGGGAAGTGCTAAAAGCTGCTCTACAGATTTTAAGCCTGGTTATTTTAAGCCTCTGTAGCTAATTGAAATTTATTGATCTGTGTTGAGAGCGCTGGATGCTACAGAAAGAAAGCAAGAAAGATTCACACATCACCACAAAATCCCTATGTGTGGTTTGCAAAGACTTCACATTAGATCTGTGAAGGGATTTTTTAAGTCATGTTTATCCTGACAAAATCTTCTAATCCCCAAGACTGAGGTGATGACCAAATACCTTGCAAGAAGAGGGTATCAGGGCTGGAGCTTTCTGCTGCCTGTTTTTATCTCTTGGTCTTCCCTCTGAAGACCTATCAAACAACCATGACTCTAGAGGCTACTCAGGCTGCATATTCCAAACTCAGAGGTCTCCTCATTATCACTCAGAGGAAGGAAAAAGCCACCATATATAAATATATATATATTTGTTTAAAGGGTGTCACTCTGAATGGATTAGGAATAAGTAGGCTGAACCAACTCATGCATGCTTTCCATGCACAGGGGAAGGCAAAAGAGGTAAACTGGGGAAGGCTGAAGAACACAGTGGCCAGAGCTGTACCTGGGAGTTGGGGAAGAGTAGCGGTGGCAGGAGAAAAGGTTTTTTTGGCTGGTGCATCTGTGTCAGGAGAAACAAGAAAGAGAATCTGTGCTACAGATTAATTTTGTTATTAATTTTATTCACTCCCTGTTATCTTACTCTTCCTTGAGAAAAAAATATAAATTAAAAAATCTGTGTCTTTGTATAGCAAGCCTTCCCAAGGTCATGTTTATGGACCATTTCTTTAAAATTAACCTTGCTTGGTGATTCTGGTTCTGGTCCACTGATGTTATCAGTGCTGGAAGTCAATGCCCCCACACAGGTTTCTTGCTAGCTGCTGCCATGGTTTTAAGTTAATTGGACTTGACCCTGAAAATCTGCTAAGTGTTAAACATGTACATGTTCTTTGCAGGACTAATATCCATATTGTCCAGAGGTGCTCAGAGAATAGCTAATGAACAGGATAGGATATCCAAGCCAGGCAGTCAACACATTAAAAAATAGTAAGTTGTATGCTTTCAGTACAAGTGGAAAACACAAAGTGAATGCAAGTTATAAATATTTCATGTAAGCAAAATCTAAGGAGACAATTGCTTTGCATTCTGCTAGTGTCTTTTACTGCTTCCAAATATATTGTTTTTGGTGGAAACAAAATCAGATCACACTCTTTGGTCATTCTTGGATGACTACGGACAGATAATAAAGTTCAAATATATCAGAGTCAGACTAAATTCTCCCTTAATATCTTTTGAGATGCAGCTCTTTACAGTCATTCACTGAAGAAGAGATCTTGACACTACCTATAGGCAGTCACAGCTACATGTGTTTTGACCTCTGGCTCAAGTTTTACAAATAACATGCTACAGCAGCTCACAACAAATGTTTGTCCTGCTACAACATTTTTGTTTCTTTAACTTTTCCTTTATTCTTACTTTCTGGAGTAAGTCACTTTTCTGGCACTCTCTTTGTACTGATTTTTGTAGCAACATTCACTGGCAGAATTTTCTCACTAGATTGACAGGCTATAGTTTTTGCACTGTGAACTGCACATTCAAATGGGGACATTAGATCTTTTTCCTTGTCTTCCTGTCTGTGCAAAGACCTTGTAAAAGAGCCTGGATCTAGTTATTCACCCTCAGACAGTCGACTTTTAAGGTAGCTTGCCTAGACTGGCAGGAGGTCGAATAATCTTTTAAATACAAAGGCTAGCATTCTTGTCTGCCAAAGCTCCGTAGAACGTCATGATAGTCTCTTCTCAGTTCCCTACTGACAAAGTGCAAGGCAGCCTGAGAGACAGAGAGCACAACCTTGATTTCAGGAGTTCCTTAGATTTCCCTAATTATGGATAACCTCTGCCTTAAATGTGAAGTGTCTAGAAAATAATCAAGAATTAACACAAAAAAGTTCCAGGAATTAAAGGAAGAAAAAGTGTTAGGCATGCATTGCAACATTTTAATGTGTGCATTCACCCATAGAGACCATCATGAACTCCATTAAATAAACAAGCTTATGTACAGTGTGTGCCAATTAATGCATTAATCTGCAGAAAGGATATGGTATTTAGGCTGTGGTCCCTAGGCTTCTAGGGTTTGGATGATGCAAGCTAATGATAAATTTATACTCAATGTAAACTCATTTACACTTTTGTATAAATGTTATGCATAACTACTTGTAACTTCACAGATAAAACATATTTTACAAGTATAAGGGAAGCAATAGATGAATCATAATTTGATTTCAGATTTTTAATATCTTTTAATTCAACTTGAGAATATGCACTACAAGTACCCAGAATACTTTCTGAGCCATTTACATTTTGCATCCTCTAGTTACAGCTTCCACGACCATTATCTCTTTCTATTAGGAAGCATTTTAGTTACATTTAAGTCTACAATGCTAATTTAATGCAGGAGAGGTTCTACAAGATGCCATAATTCCTTTAATGCTAAGAAGTTCTAGTGTTATTATATTACAATAGAATGCATTATCTATTAATCTTATTTTGAATGTCCAGTTCCTACACACAATAGTATGCTAATGACATATGCATGTAATTGTCATAAGCATTAAATTTTTAGTGGTAAATGGCACAAAAACATTGGTACATAGGAAAATTCAGGAGGACTCCAGTGCAATCTCCTGCTCAAACCAACGTCAGTCATGTGGTCTGGGCTCTGGGCTTCATCCAGTCTGGTTTTGAAAATCTCCACAGATGGAGATGCTAACTAGATTTATTTAATTTTGTTTAAGTTAGACCAAAGAAGACTTATGGAAGTATGTTTAATGTTTTGACAATTCAAAACCCATCTTGTAATACATTTGAATTTGCAGGAGATGATTGGAAAAGCAGAGAGAAAACATTCTCACACTGAAAATAGGCCACTGTAATATCTTTTTATGATGGGAATGAACAGTACTATACAGAAACCTTTGCTCAAATCTGTCCCAATAAATCATCAGTCCTCTGTGCACCTCAATTTTTTCCACCTTTAATGCAAAATAAAGTTACCTAATTATGTTGCAGAGGTGTTGGGACTCTTACTTCATTAGCACCTTCAAGGCATTTTGTCACCTTCAGGAGGAAAGCACTGATACTGGTAACATCAGCAGCACCATCTCGGTATACAGTGAGGTCACACTATAAGGGAGGATTAATGGCCTAGTTTTACTTCCGCAAATGTTAGTAAATATACCTTAATGAGTTGTCAGACAGTCACTGCACTGCAGGTAGAATGGCCCCAAAACCTGATTTAGAACACAAAATCTTCAAGAGCAGAAATAATTTTAAAAGTTAGAAGAAAAGTTGAAACTTGAGACACTGACCCTACTTCCAGCCCAGTGCAAGCAGAGTATGGAGTGTCACCTGCATAGCCTCTGTGCCAGTGAGTAATTTCAGTCATTTCTAACACAGGTGTATCCACATTCAGTCAAAATGACAGGGTTTTGAACAATTACATTTGTTGTACATTCAGCAGATGCTTATATTTTGACTCCTAAATTCTGAGATTACCTACGATGGCACAGTACAATGCAGAGTTCCTTAGGACATTTCCTCCAGCTGAAGTTCAGGGTTGCTGTGGGTAGGTCAGGCTGCCTTTAGAGATGTCCTCTAATATTCTCAAACATAGAGTAAGAGTCTGGTTAAGGTTTGTGTCTTTACATGTTACAATAATCATCAAATGTGCGAGACTGTAATTTTTCACAGACCTCATGCACCAAAAAAGATAAGCTATGAGAACAAAAGGTTCCCATGGAGAAATGCCACACTATGTTGTGATCTGCACTGCAGACATCCCTTACTGAAAAGAATAGAGAGACTGAAAGGCAATCCTGCTCCCTGCATACAGTGCTACCAAGTCAGGCTTCCCGGGACCACTTCAGAGGCCTGTATGCCTTACATTTCTGGCACTACAAAGACCCAGCTTCGAGAAAAACTTACCCTACACCAGGAAAATATTAATTCCCCATAGAATAAACAGGTAAGAGAACCCAGGTCTGCTACTTTTTGGCACACATCCTAAATGCTGGATTGTTGGACTCAATTTAAGGATCTTTTCCAATCTAAATGAATCTGTGATAAAAAAAAATACTGTATGCTTCCTCTAATATAAAAGATTTATGAAAGAAGAGAGTGAGGCAGTGTTTTTGAAAGGCAAATATTATGTCAAATTAAATGATTTCAAGGAGATGATCTTTGGGAGAAGTCCTCAGTCAGCTTGCATTTACTTCAAACAAAATGTGAATTTCTGTCAATTTCAGTCTTATATTGAGATTTTCTTTTAAGTAATGAAGATAGGATTTCTGGATAGGCAGTAAAAATATAAGGAATAATAAAAAAAAAAAAAAAAAGCGCGCTATAAAATGCTTTGAGATTCTGCTACAGTACTTGCTGTTCATATTTTTGTTTTACCACTATATCCAAACCTTGGGGGTTCTGTGGGATTTGCAATAAATGCACAACATACAAACTTGGTGCCTTCACTGGTAGCAAGCTACCTCAATTCACTCCTTTCCTTTTTTGAAATCATAGTTATACAGTAGATATGCAATGACTCTGCTTTCAATGCCCTATCTCAAAGCTACTCATAAGGGGTCACTTTTCCATAGGAAAGTGAGCCTGGATGTCAGCTTTGGGTTTCTATCCATTTTTTAATCCCAAATACAGTATGAGAAGGAAACACATAGTACAGAGCACGTAACGGGCAAAACGTTCTCAAGTCTTACCATTGCCCCCTTCTACGCACTAAGATGAGCAAACAGTGGGAACAACTCTAATGAGCGAGAAAAGGCTGTAAGGAGTAGGAGAAGGGATATGAGAAGAGCCAGAAGTATCTTTAGAGATGAATATTTCATTTGCTACACTTCCTACAAAATCCTATCCCCATGTTTCTCTGCATCAGCCAAAACTTCATGCACAGAATTTCTTTCACAGACTTGAAATCATGTGTCCAAATCAATGCATTCTAAAACAGGAGTGAGAAACATATAGGACCATTTCAAGGATAGGAAAAAAAAAAAAGGAATGAACAAATCAGGAAATTCAAGTCAGTGTCCCTACATAAATTAGAAAAATAAGAGGACACTAAAGGAAACAGTTTTGAAAAGTTTTTAAGTTTCAATTTTCACCTGTTTACCTTGGAAAACTTATAGTCTAAATCACTCTAAATCACTTAGAAATTCAAAATGAAATGTTACTTTATATTAAAAACCCCAATGCTTTTCAGTGAAAAAATGGCCCCACTGTGAAGTAAACATGTAAGTATTCTAAAGTTGTGCTTGAGATACACTGACTGTCATTAAACAACTGATAACATTATGTACAGTTAAATGCAATTGTTTCTATCATATATCTGATTGCTATTCCCCCAAACTGCAAACAGGAAATGACTTCATGGAATCAATCTGTGACTGTTGGCATCTTAATGGAGGCGACTATAATGTAACTTGCTCTGTACACAGCAAAACTGTTCCCCGAGGTATATATTCTACCTTCCATCCAGTATATTTTAGGCTCTGAAAAGTGTGCTTCTGCACCCTTACAGTTTCATGATGAAGTTGTAGTGTCTTATATAGTATTTCTTAATGTTTAGGACCACACACACACACAAAAACACAAAAACGAAACCTAATCTTTTAATAAATGTCTCTTGCTAGCATGTTACTATCCCCAACAGTGGTACCTGCTGTTTTCTTTTCTTGTAGCTTCATTTGTTACAGATCCTTCATTATCTCTATGCTTAAGTAATCTATTTAGAAATTAATACATATCTGTCCAAAGGATATAAATATGAAGATAACCAATAAAAAGTCTGACTCTGGAGAGAATTACATTACCTATGCACTGTAAGTAGCAACACTAGTTGAACAGGGAGTCCTGTGTAGTGATATATATAATTATATATTTATAATTATGTTTGTAAATAATTATTTGCAGAATTTGGAACGAAAAGATTATAAAAGCATTGTGGTCAATCAAAGCATGTTTTGTTGGTTTAAAGAGGATTCAGAGCACAAAAATTGCTAATTATACTAAATTAATATATGGATTGGGTAGGAATGCAGAAAAGTGCTTCAACACTGTAATTGAGGAAGACACAATCACAGAACAACCTGAGGACAGGTCCTGAGGATATATCAAACCTATCAGCTGTTTGGATTTACTTGAAAAACGTTGCCTCTCTCCATGACTAGTACTTTCATTAACTAAACTAGGAATAGCATACAGAAAAAGTTTCCAAGTGATTCAGAATAAATTCCACATCATTGTCACAGAAAACTTACAAAAGATTTCAGTTGCTGCTTTCCTAAAAATAATAATAATAAAAAGATCCCTGGTATTTTATTCAAAGATGAAAGCTAATGTACCATGAAAAAGGACTTCAGTACAGTATTATATTAAGGGATATTTGTCTTTTCCATCTTCATTTTACAGACCGTTTAATATTTTGTTAAATGAAAACTGACCCTGGGTAAAAAACCACAACATATCCTAAACTAAATTAAGATGGATGTAACATAGCATACAACCCTGTTCCTGTTCTCTGAAGTTACCATGGAAATAAAACATAAAGTACAAATTACTCCCATGGGAAATTGCTAAAGAACACCTTTTGAGCACTTCTAAAAGCATTTAAAGAGACTGAAAATACAAACTTCTTTTCTAAAATCAGCCCTAAGTGAAACAAAGAGTGATGAGGTGATAACTATTTAATTGATTGAACGGGTTATCTGTCTGCCAAGAATTCCTGCAAACCATCACAATGATTGCTGTGTAGAAGCGAACAGTACCGTATCAAATTTAGAAGATGGAGGTAATTATTTCTTCACCTTCTGAATTTCTCCCTAGCAGTTCTGATTCAGTAAAATGCTTAAGGCATTTTTGACATTAAGATCCAAACCCTTTCAAAGGAAAGCTTCTAATTTGGAATTTATTTTGCCTCCAACCTGTAGGTAATCCCATAGAGTCAAATGATGCTCTGATTCTTAATTTTATCTCTGGCTTAAGTGCCTTGTAGCACTGGGGCTATGGTACAGAATGTAAAGAAGATGGTCTGGGTATTTGAATCAAGTGTCATGCCAGGCAGATGAGAGCATTTCAATGAGAATGGGCACAGCTATGTATATTTCACTTAAGCAGCAATATATATCCAGGTGTTGATGAAAGACATCCTGTGAACCATTATCAGACAGCACTTGGCCATCTGTGCAAAGCTACAGTTTTCTTTAGTTAATTATATGCTCGTTACATAGAGTGATAGATGACAAGAATTAAGTTTTCAGAAATTCTGTTATTTATGGCTAAAATTAAAGAACAATAAAAGTTAAATAGGGTAGATGTGACCTAAATGCCAACCATATGGATAATAAGATTTAGCATACGATAAAGGAAATTTTCAGTGGGGTGAAATGTAGTCTGATGTCTATTAGCAAGGTATATTTTTGTTGCTCTCTAATTTCCAAAAGAAGACAAGGAAATTTAAACAAAATTCACTCACTGTCTGGGCTGATCTCCAATTGCTAAGCTCTGTGGGGCATATGTGGGGCTAAATTATCTTCTAATTACTTTTGTTCTATTCTACTTTTTTTTTTGCTGTAACTTGCTACCCATGGTTTGAAAGTAACTTAATGAGGTTTTGTAAATGATATAGCGGACATGTTTCTTGGCTTAAGGGTATGATGTGTATTTTTGATTTGCTTCTGACCTGATTTCTGAACTGTTTACTTGAAATGAGACCAACTATTCAAGAAACCATGAAGTTTTACTGTCTTAACTGCTACTGATCTAATTATAAATTAGCTTTAACTGTGTTCTTGCTGAGGAATTTCTAGCAGCTGGAAAATACTGCGTTTTCAGATTTTTTTAAAAACATATACATAATCTTAGAAAAAAATATTTTTAGTAGGATTAAAGTTTCTTGCATTCAATGTAACGTATATAAGAGCTTAGACCTGGACCAAGAATCCTAGCTGCGAGGACTATAGATACTCAAAACCCTGGTCTGCAGGGTATCCTATAGACAATTGTTTTGTTCTTTCATTTCTCTGGGGTAAATTGCCATTAAAATACACATTAAATGCCATTTCCATACTACTTTCACATATAACAATTAGCTTGGATTCCCTAGCTAATTTTCATAGGCAATCATAAATATGATAAAATGACTAGGAGTGAAGGCACATCCTTTATAATAAAAGCTAGTCTGTGTGGGAAGGTTTTAATGCCACTATTTATTGATTTCTTCAATAGAATTATTGAGTTTCAATACAATATTGATAACCCAAGTATAAAAATACCTTTGAGACCCAAAGACTCTTTATGATCTTTTTGTATAAGTCAGGCCTAGTTGCAACATTACACAATGTTTTGGTGGACTTGACAGTGCTAAGTTTATGGTTGGACTTGGTGATCTCAAAGGTCTTTTCCAATCTAAATATTTCTATGATTCTACAATTCCTTTTATTTCACAGGCTACTTATGGATCACCAGTTATTAGCTTCCTTCAGTGCTCTTCCCTTCCATCATTGCCAGCCTGATAAGGCTATAATTTTAAATGTAAACTGTAAGAACAATCCCTATCACTTCAGCTATCTACTGAGTTCTGGATCAAAGAATATAATTTTGGGGTTTGGTCTGAATTAGGTCTCTTATCAGAGGATCTTTGTGAATGTAGAACTTGTACCAGTTGTTCTGCAGCACTCAGTCTGTTGCAGATTTACAAGCTGAAGCTGTATATCACCATCTTTTTCTTTAAAAAGCATTGTGCTCAATTAAGTGCATTTTAAAAAAATTCTGACATACCATAAAAGGAAAGCTTACAAATGATTAATGACTCTTCATCACTATCAAGGCTAAGAGCAGAGCTGCAGAGCTTGCTAACTTAAGAAAACATGCTGCCATGTATATCCATTTGGCAAGGATATACAGTGCCCCTGAATTTATGTGAGCTGGACTAAAAGACACAATATGTGTTTCTCATGACATCAGAAGCATTAAAACTGGTGAAAGGGATTGAACAAAGCAGGAAAAGGGAAATCACACTCTCACACCTAATTGGTTAATTCTATGGCTAGCAGATACCTTCTTCATCTAATTGCAGTCATTAATAACTAGAACTTTATTTTATTATGAAGGATGTACAGGCAACTCACGAAAATATGTAACTTATCTATTATTTGTTACTCATTCATTATTACATATAATTTATTATTATTTGCTGCTTATTATATCTGGAAATCTTAATATTAAGGAGTATGAACACAGTTTAGCATGCAAAGGCTAATTAAGAAATATGATTAAAGGTACATTCAAGGAAGTTTTCTAGTTAGAAGGGAATGATGCATGTGCATTTTCCCTTTAAGAGATCAATGTCAAAAGAACCCAAAGTTGGGGAAAACTTTGAATTATACTTATTTAAGAGGTCTGGATTAGTAATGATAAATTCTGATTGAGTTATAGAATGAAGTAGAGAATTTTCTTAAAAGGCACGAGTAAGATAGTAGAGGAGATTTATATCCTGAAGAATTTCGGTAAGAATATGCAGTTACATAAAACTCTGTAGGTGCCAGTTCCCTCAAACTTATTGGAAATGTGAAAGCAACAAAGGAAGTTCTCCAGAGTTTGGTGAGGATGCAGAGACTCATGTTATTTTCCTCTGTACAATTGCTTTCCAAACTTAGCAGTTGGATATTTGCAGTATAGTCAAGTTCGTTTTCACTTTAGTAGACTTATTCAATAAGCACACAAGGCCCTCTGAACAGACAAGACAATCTGTTTTCTCAGAATCCAAATAAAGCCATGTTGCAGCCACACTTCTTGGTTTTCTGAATCTCAAAAGGAGTTTCAAGAATTGGCCTGAGGTCTTGCCATAGCAAATCCTTGGGTGGCAGATACTTTTTAGGAAGGGAGAGTGAGAGGATGACACAGGGTAAAACCTTTTGTCAAAGTCTTAGCTAAGTTAAGGAAAAATATTTAATATCTATTCCCTCTTTTAGGCAATGTAGGAAAAGGTTATTGTAGCTACGTTTCAATTCCACTGCTGTTAGGAAGATAAGCAATATGAAGGTCTACTGTCAATACATTCCAGTGAAAACTGGAATTTCATGTGCTATTGCTTGGAAGAAAATATTTTCCAGTTCTTAAGATACAACATTTGTTCTATTTCTAGTTGGACTGTGTTTGCCATGCGGTGTAAATAGGATTAAGGAAACTGGAAAGATCACCTTGCTATTCTGATGTTATGATTAATGTTATTGGACCCATGGGGAAAAACACTTATATGAATAATATTAAGTAGTTTAAAGCTGATTATCTGTCTGATTACAAAAGGGACTAAAACACCACAGAGTAATTTAACTGCAAAGATAACTGTAAATAAAAAATGTATTAACAATATTTTTGTTATCAGAAAAGTAAACAGGTGTGTTTTCTTGGAGCAGAGCTATCTTAGCAAACACATGTGCTGATTTTTATCCTGATACTTCCAGTCACATAAAGACCATCTGTTCATTCTTTTAAATTCCAATTAGTGTTATTGACTGATTTATTTCATTAATCTCTTCTACCAGTGTTCTTTCCAAGCTTTGCCTGCATGAGTGTTCTCCTTTGATAGAATAAACCTGGAGGAGATATGGCTGCTGCTCTGAAGAAGTTAACTGCTCTTCCTGCTCAGGTGTCCTTTTTAGCATTCCAAGGCATACAATATTAAGATATTGTTCTGAAACTTATTTACTCCTGCTGCAAATATTTTGTAGCTCTTCTTAAGCATTCTTAAAAGATGCATTGATAAAATGGATGGTTTATTCCAGTGCACAGCTAAGCATCATAAATAAATAATTTCTGAAATTAAGGAGTCATATACTTCAGGGAAGAAGAAACTGTACTTTTAGTTTTGAGCGCTTCTCTGCATCTCCACGACCCCTTTCTTATGGACTGAAATAAAATAACAAAAGCTCCCAGAAAAAGATCTTATTATCAGGGAAAGAATGGTATGCATACTGTGAGCAATGTGCTGAGGAAGGATGTAGGGAAAAAAGTTAGCTGTAGAACCATTACTTTTCTTCTAAAGCACATGTCTGTTACTGTTCAGCTTGACCCACTGTCTTAGACTGCTCATTGGTAAAAAGATTTCATGAATGTATGAAGAATGTTATTGTTAAGGGTCATGGCTGGTCTGGTCACTAGACAAATGACAGATGCTCCCTTCCCAAATGGGGAGAGAAAATATGAGAGAGAGATTTATGGATTTGAAAAGAAGACTAGAACACCTTAAATGAAAATAACAATAAAATGAAACATATAAAAATATACATAAAATAAAAGTCAAACCCAACTGCCCTGATGGCAATTACATAACCATCACTACTGATGCTGTGGGGCAGGCACTGGGGAAGTCTCAGACTTGACTCAGCAGCAGATGGAACTGAATTCAGGAGCTGGATACTGGAACTGGATTCAGGAACACATGGATTAGGATTGAAGGTAGAATGGACACAGTTCTTTTTCGATGCTGGCCATTGAAGAAGAGAGGTTGACCCTTGTGATCCCTCAGCTTTATACTGAATATGATGTATATGGGATGGAATACCTCACTGGTCAGTCCAGGGCCACCTGTCCTGTCTGCTTCTCCCTTCAGTTGAAGCCTTTTACTGTCTGCACCCCCCAATGTGGTACACAAGATTTATCAGTGACCTTGGTTTCCATAGGAGCAAGTATAAGACAGTGCCTTTCTGCCTTTGGTAGTAACTTGAAACATCAAGCATTATCACTTCTGAAAATAGACAGTCTGTGAAAATATGCCATTAACTTCAGGAAGTGCAGTTATTTAGAAGAGAATGAATAGAAAAGTAAAATTACTGAACAGAATTAGTTCTGTTCTAGCTCAAACCAGGAGAGTCATCTTCACTGATGAGGAGAATCTGGTCTGTTCTTGGTAGATGATGACATGACATCATCTGATTGTTCTGAAATTACCTCTCCACTTTACTACAGAAGCACAAATTATCTAGACAGGAAGTCTCTGTCACTAAAGAAAATCCATCATGAATAAAAAAGTGTTGATCGTGTCTCCAGCAGCCATTTACATATGAACAATAAAACAGATCTTTCACATCTTCCTTATTTTATCTTTGAAATAAAGTTTAAAGCCTCAGTTCCTGACTTCAGAATACCAAATGGTCTGGGCAATTGTAATTAAACACTTCAAACTCTTAGACAAAGTCTGTAGTCAAATTCTGATTCCTCCAGTACTATCAGAGACAAGCACAATGATAATCTGGGCAGCTAAGAAGGCTTTCTACAGGATTAGTCCGGATCTGAAGTGGAATGCCAGAGGAACTAGGGATTATCGCTTACCTCCCTAGAGAAAATAACTGATAGTTATCAATGATAATTAGACAAATTTGGAGTTTGCAAACACAACCAGGAAACAAGCTGTGATCATAACGAACATGTATGCAGTTCTTTTAGTTTTCATTCTCTTTTACCCTGGTACATCAGGGTTATATGTGTATGATTTTTTTAATTAAAAAAAATAATCCCATTAATTAAATATCAGATCATAGTGATGAACATTTAAATTCCTGAACTGAGAGTCTACATGGCAAGAAAAGATAATTATTCAGAATTTAGCAAACAGATACTTTTGTTCCTCTCTTCCCCAATTTCTTCAATGTTCTGCTTAATGTAGACTCTAATTATTGAGGATTCCTGTGTCTTCTAGTGGTCATTAGCTGGAAATCTATGTACATTGGTACAGGATAATATTTACTAATTTTCTTGGGAAAAATCTTATTTAAGGCTGTTCACTTCATTATGAAAGCATCCAAGACTTTTCAGCCAAGTGCAATAAATTTGTATTCTCTATATTTTTTTATGGTGATGGTATTTTACAAAAGAATTCTAGCTTTTGTTTGTTTTGTTTTTGTTTTTTTTTTCCTTTTTTTTAAGGGAAGGATTCATAGTTTCTTTTTCCCATATACATAAATTATGTAACACTACCTATTCTATGTAATGTATTTTCTTTCTCATGTCTTTTCTGTCTATTCAGATGTTAAAAAATAAGCTGTATTCACACAAACACACCCAAAGCTTTGTCCTTTTTTGATTGCTGAAGAAGAAAGAATAAATGCTCTGCTTTGAAATTATGATTGTTTGCAAATAAAGAGAAAAGATGTATCTACTCTTCTCTGGGAGAAGAAAGAAATTACCTTGATGGATTTATGAAGAAACTTCTTATAAGCAAAGTATAAATCTGTATTGGGATTATTCTCATTTTACTTACTTTGTGTTGATTACTTGCTTTAAACATCATTTATAGAGAAGTTGCATCAATATATCTTTTAATTTATTTAGTTACATTCATAAAGTATTCAAGTGCTTTGGAAACAAATGCATGCTATAAATATCAGACCTACAATCAGAATAGAAAAACTTTACTACTGGCAAATATTTTATTTCCACAACTGTGGTGTTACACCTTCACAGAATTAATGAGATGGTGAGATTACCTATAGAACTAACCTACGTATACACACTTTGCAAGATTGAATACCTAAGTCTGATTACGACTTGAAATAAACCAGCATAATCTCATGTTTATACTTGTCTTTATTGACTTCAGTATTGTCACTTTGATTTATATCAAGTGAGAACCACTTTCATTTTGTATCCCAGGTTTGAGCACTGAGATTTTAAGACAGTTCCTGAGGCCACAAGTCTTAAACAGAGTTTTGAACCTTAAAATGTACTTCCTCTTGTTTTCTAGACATTGGGGTTTCTCATTCTGTACAAAAATTGCAGTTTGCAATGCAAATGCAACATATCACCTGGTTACATGCATTCCTATGTGATCTGAGAGACAGAGCTGATATTTTTCAACCCATTCATCTTTTTAGTTAGATGGAATCTTTGGTTACATATGATATTTAACTTGCTGCTAAGCAGCACTTGTCTTCAATATATGTTCCTGCTGAAACTTGTCCAACTGTTTTGCTGCCTTCTGGCAACAGGTGCATGGCAAGAAGTCAGTTCACCTTGATGACCAGTGTCTGGAGTTATTCTGTAGCTCTGACAGTTATAAAGCAACTCCCTCCCTCCCTCCCTTCTTCCCTTCCTTTTGTCTAGAAAAGCAGTAAGCAATGATGATTGCTGAACCCCCTCATGCTGTTTTTGCAAATTACTTTTTCCACCTATATCCAGTCTTTACACAATTGAAGATTTGTTTGCTCTTTAGTGATTTATAGTGTCATTTCTCCAGGCCAGAAGAATGACTTGCTTCATTAGACATTAAAAATTTTCCATATAATTCCCTTTAGTCAAGAATATTTTAAAGAAAGTTTTACTACTCAAAAGAATGCTATTTAAGAATTGAAGGTATGAATATTTGTTTGAGTGTAACTATGTTTTCTATAATAAGCTACACCAAAACTTTATGTCAAGAGCTTTTTAATACTTGTCTTTAATCTGCTGCAATAGCTTTGCTCTGGGTCTATACACTACCAATATCATACCAGAAGTATTAGGAATCCTTTCACTTTTTACAACAGACACAGTATTTAAATTTTTTCAATTTTAAATTAATGCATTATTTAAACTACATTAACTGCTAATTCATTTCATACCTCGAACTTATACCATTATTTAACTGTATTACATTTTCAATACCAGAGGAAAAATTACAGTTTTCTTTGTTCAGAAATGTAGTCCTTGCAAAGAACCACTTCTAATGAAGCTGTACATTTTTCAGTATTTGTTTGGACTAAGGAAAAAAACCAGAAGATATTTTAATTTCTAAGTAAAATGCATTAATTTTTTAACAATTTATTTAAAGGTTATTTGCCACATAAAACTTTTTCTTAAATAATTTCTGAAAAGATGCTTTTACTTTCCAGTATTGGATCAAATTGTTAATCATCCCTACGTGAGCTATTTCCACTCCATGTCACTTCAGACTGCAAAACTGTTCAATCTATATTTGTTAAAAATAAGGTGTTCATTAGCATATCTCTCAGAAGCACTATTTAACCTTAATAACTAAGCTGTTTATTGAGCCTGAGACCACACCGTAAGGATTTATCTGTACATTTGTTCCAGTAAGATAAGATTCAAAACCTGTGATGGTGCAATTTGAAATTTGTTTTCTGAATTTCCCTTTCTCAAGCAAGGGCAAACTTTCTTCTGTTACACAAACACAGAAATACAGCAGTTACCAGCATAGTCTCTGTATACAATGTACTTTCTGAAGGAACATCCCTGAACCAGAACAAATCTCACAATAAGGGAAATCCAGCTAGCCATTGTGAAAGACTATGTGTAAAAGCCCGTAGAAATCCCACCTACCATCAAAACAAAAAGCACACAGAAGAGTGTATAGGAACAGAACAGGAGCACCTCAAGTGGGATTGGTCTCACCTAAACCTAACTAATAGCCTGTTCTACAGAAGAATTCAGATAATTCAAATTAGATTATTATAGTAGAATGAGACTAATTCTACTTTCGGAGTGCTTGTTTTTCCTCACTGAGTGTAAAGAAACAATACTGTGATGTTGAACGAAGCAAGGTCACAGAGGGAGAGTCCTCTGGCCTTCAGGCCATGTGGCATAGATTGGCACACTGCATGGCCATAGCTACTGGTTTCTTTTGAATCCCCATGCTATCTTGCTGGTCCTTATACATTGCTGCTATTTGTAGGGTGTGATTTTTAAATTTCAAACTGTATGATATAGCACTGAGGTACTACCCACTGGAGTGACATTTCTATAGCAAGAAACTGAGGATTCATTTTGCAAGTGCCAGAAGGCAGCATGAGGGCAAATGGGACATTACTGGCATTGCTGTGGGGCTCAGGAACAGTGCAGTCTATGGAGAGACAGGTCTCTGCAGTCCTTTACATATCTGTATTGGGAATGGTCCCTGAGATGTTCTCCACACACAACTCTTAGACACTGTCTTGAAAAGGAAGGACTAGGTGGCATGGGCCAAAACCACATCAGGAATGTGTGGTAAGGATAAGCAGTTCTCAAACAGCCCCTATGGCCATGCTTTATTAAGCAGTTGCAGACATAGCCAGTGACTTGGTCAGAAGTAGATGCCTGGCTAAATCAAATAGCTCAATGAAAAAGAGAAACAGGAAGAAGTTCAAACTTCTCTAAGGAAGAACTAGATGTGGGATGCATGAAGAGAAAGAGTGAAATAAAAAGGCAGAGGTATTTAGGAAAACATATGCAAAGCCAATATATCAACCCACAACATTAATCAGACTCTCCAAATCAATTTGTCTCCTGTATGAGAGTCTCACATGTGGAATACGTAATAAAGACGGGTGCAACTAAACCATTTACTTAAAAATGACACAAACACAAGGTCCGCATGTGAACCATCACTGCATTTGTAATATTTTTCAATGCAGACAATGGTTTGGATCAGATCTTACTATGTTTCATACATATTGTGGTTGTCCTATCCTCAGTATTGTTTGAAGGTGGTAGTTAAGTAAGTGTTTCTTACCAATGTTTTTCCTGCTCTACATCCTGAAAAATTTGGAAACAGATATGAGATTGTAGACTGCTGTCCCTTTTAGGTTGAAGGAAAATCCTAGTAGATGGAAGACTTTTAAAAAAACTTTTAGTTAGTTTAGTTTAGTTTTGTTGGGTTTTTTGGTTTACATAGCAATGAGAATCTTGCAGGTGGAACACAACTGATTGTATATTCTCAATTATGAAGAATCAAGACAAAATCCAAACTATGAGAAGAAATTAAAAAAAAAGAATTATTTACATTTTCAGCTTTAAGCATTTCTGACATGCTTCCTTAGCAGTACACTTCTCTGTTATTATCATAGACCTTTGCACAGCAGGCTTGTGGTTCTCTTTGCATCTACATCCCAATAGAAATTATAAAGTGCAAATCATCAAGACAAGAACACCTTAAAAACTTTCTTTTCGTATTCTCCATGCAGTTAATGTCTTCAAAAGATCCTGACACACAGAGAAGATATGATAGCTGTGAACAACTACAGTAAAATACAAAAATGGGCACCTGGCAGAATTCATGGGATTGCATGTATGTGAATGTGCATGTGCTTTTCTCTACCTATCTGTCTGTCTGTCATCTATCCACCCCCAGAGTCTCTAAACAAACTATCTGCTCAACTCTCTCCAATCATACCTTAAATTTTTATTTATTATTTTTATACTATGATGGGGAGATCAATTTTTAGAAGAGCTTGTAGTGGCACTTCAGAGACATTAAATGCTCTCTATTAAATTTTAACAATCACCTTTTACTATGTCCTCATACTTGAAGTCTTGATTGCTAGTTTCAAAACAATGCACAGTTAAATTAAAATCAAGGCTGAAATGACAAAGTAGAAATGGATCTAGAAGCCTTCCAAATGCCACTTCATATTGATTCAGCAGCAAGGGGGTAAGCCATCTTTATATCATTTGATGTGCCTAATCAAAGGCAGTGGATATGATATAATCTACATAAAATGTCACATTCTGAGCATAGGCATACCTTTTAAAAATTTGTTTATTTAGTAGCCTTCAAAGCTGGTATAAGAAAAAAGAAATCTTCTCTTTAATTTAACTGAGGATTACTTGTGCCATCATCTCTATCAAAAATTTTTCATGGCTGTCAGGACAGCTACACATTTGGGAGTATACTTGAGAGTATTCATTTGGGAGCATACTTGAGAGTATTCATTTGGGAGCAATATTTTCAGGTAGAAAAATTTATGAAAGTCAAATAACCTTCCAGAATTCATAAGGTACTAACTCCTTTTTTTTTTTTGTTGTAGGATTACCTAATTGAACATGAAGTATTTGGCAAGCATTGAGACTGGAAAGGGAAATGGACCAAGTTTTGTCAAGGAAAAGAGAAATGCTCCTTAAATCATGATATGGCCTCTGACAGCATAACATGGTTTGGAATTTAGTGCCACCCTATTGAAAGTCAGATCTGAGAGCTTTACACTTTCCGGAAATTTGGTTCATTTTCATGCATGGTTTCAGTCCTTGAAAATAGCAACAAAATAAATTTAGTTTTTGTGTATAATGCCATACACAATGCATGTGTATGAACAGAAGTCCCTCATTTAGATATGTGACATCTCACATGTCCTATTTGGGAAAGAACTTCATTGTATATTTGATATTAAAGCAGAGGTGTACATGTTTACTAAAACAGAGAAGAATTTACTGACATGCTTTCATTTAAATTATTTCTAATTGAACTTCAGGGTCAGCTTTAAGCACCTTTGCATATGCTATCTTCAGCGGAAATATTTTTCTTAATCAGGATATCTATAAATGCTGTGTTTCAAGCTTGTATGTTAAATGGTCATCTGCTAATATAAACTACCTTCTTAAAATGTGCCCTTTCCACAAAGTTATTCCAGGTAGTTAATAAAAATATTCTGCAAGTTAAGCTCAGTGTAAAAGAAGAGTTTATGACTTTGCCATCTATTACATTAATCCCCAATTACTCAAAGTTTTCCCAGTCTCAGTGAAACATTTATATCTGTGGGAAATAATGACTTCTGTCCTTTCAAGTACACTCACCATATTCAGGAGGTTACAAAACTATATTAAAGAACCTATGTTTAAGAATGAATAATTTTCCTGGATTACATTCTCATTACAGAATGTTCAGAAACTCTTTTACCTTAAGCCTAGCAGCAAACTGCTGCATGCTTTTGAATATATTTTCACAGACAAAAATTTCTCAGCATTAGCTATTAGAATATTAACAGCATAAGATTAACATTTTTGAATATAAATTTTAGTAATAACAAGAAACCTCTTTTTCCTGAACTTGCCCTATTTTAATAAAATTGTTCATGAAAACACTAACAGCATAAAGAAAAATAATGTAATGAACCTAAAAATAATTTTAGTTGTGTTGTACCGCGCATAAAGTAGATGGACTCAGTAAATAAATATTTATCTAACAAATAAACTCTTGAAAAATGTGTTTGTTTTTTTTAATTGTTGATGAGATACAGTGTTGGTAGTGTCATTCACAAAGAAGTCTTTATCACATTTAAATTCTGGAAAATATAGTAGGAATGAAAATATTTTAACATTTATTAGATACTGAACAAATAAGAATATTTAAGTAATAATTAATAAATGTAATCCAGCTTTGAAGACAAATACAAGACCCCAATAATGGAAGCTCATTGTCCCATATTCCATAAAACGCTCTGATTATACTTTGGTTTTCCAATATCTAAAGAGGAAGTAAATACAAGATTTTTTAGTGGGTTGAGTGAGAAAATATTCTATTAATTAACATTTACCTGTAAATGTTCTGCGGCTAATGACAAAAAACCCCTGGTGAGTTAGACCTCTCACAAGTTTGGTTCAGACAAACCCATGGTAACAAAAGCAATTTTATGAGAGTACAACTATCAATTCTAAATCATATTTTTCCCAAGACAGAAATATTTGGTTTTTTTTTTTTCCATATACATTTTCTGTCTCCATAAACATATTTACTGTTTATGTGGACCTATCCTTGGACATCTCTAACTTTTTTATGTTTGTAGTGAGATCTTTCTATCATTTTCTTCTGACTTTTTCTCCACTTTGTGCCTTACAGTGAAGAGTCAATCAAAGGCATGGAGAGTGTGAGTTAGGTAAATCTGCAGAATGAGGCATGAAGTTTTCTGTTATTTCTACAAAATTAATTTAGGTGATACTTGTTGCATACTTGTGATATCTTCAGATATCACATCAGTTTTCATTCCTCCTACCTACAAAGGCTTATTTTAAACAATTTCATCCCTCATAAAATTAAACACAACTTCCATTGCAAATGTCCTTCAGACTTTTCTGAAAAACCAACCAAACCAACCAACCAACCAAAAAACACCCCACCTTAGTCTGTACCCAGTTTTACAGTTCCTAAACCAAAGTGAAATGATGCAAAAATTAACATTCCTAAATAAAACTGGGAGTCTAGCTGGAGAGACATAACAATACCGACACATTGTAATCTTCCAAAAAATTTACTATTTCCGTATGTAAAATATATTGCTCTTGTATATCTCTTCATACTAGTAGAGTATTAATAAAATATTCCCAGCATAGTGATGGGCACCATACACATGTGCTTAGGAAGAATATATATATATTATATAGTAAACTTCATAATTCCACTGGTAGTTTATTATCACATATTATACTATAGTTCAAAGCTGGAGTCTGGCTTCAGAACTGCATTTTTAGGGGTAATATCGAAAGCACACAAATAGTTCCTTTCTGTTAAAAATTTCCCTTGTTTCTACAGTTGACCTGTAGTCTTGCAGCACATTTGCACACAAACCCGATTTCTTCAAGTGTTTTCCCTGCTGGTGGGAATCCAGGCTGAGGCCCCATGAGACCCAGCTGCAGGGTGGACACAGGGTGCTCCAGCAGCTGGCTCTGTGCTTTTGCATGGAATGTGCCAAGGAGCAGCAAAGGGTGCAAATGCCATTTCAAACAAAGATGTGGGTGTTCAGTTCTGGGGCTACAAGGGCAAATTGAATCCCAGGCCTCCCATTCAGGGTCCAAGGTGTTTAACAGAAAAGTAAATCTGTGCTTCTAAATAAATAAAAAGCCATGAAGAGGGTATTTCTTTATGAGTCCATCCTGACTCATGAGGAAGAGAACAGAAAGAATGAGTGCATCATGTATGAACAGAAGTCCCTCATTTAGATATGCATCAAGTTGCATCATGGCAACAGTTTTCATGTTATATGCTAGAAAAGGGTACAAATAATTTATAATATGATGAAGATACTTATAGGTCTAAACATTTTTATGTTCACAGAGTACACCTACTTTATCCTAACTCCTTTATTTAAACTTTTAAAAATAAAGACTTTTGTCCTTTACCAATCACACAGAGACTGGCAACATCTTCCTAAAACAGAAATAATAAAGCAATTAAACTCAGGCATGACCAAAGTAGAGGGTAAAAAGCAAAGCTGGGGACTCAGATATTTATCATTCTTTATTATTCTTATGATTGTTAAAGCCAATGTGGGATCTTAAAAATAAATCAATGAATGTTATAGAAAGCCAGAATTTATTCAAACAACCAACATTATTTTTTTCCTTGAGACTTATTAAAATGAGGATGGAAAATATCACCACATTCCACATTTACTGATGATGTGCCCAAGCCTTTCTTCCTCTGTGGAAAGGGGAAGAAGCAGAAAGGGGAAATAATATGGTAAATGCACAGACATAAAAACTGTAAGCGTGAAGCAGGAAATTTTATCAATTTCTGACTCATATAAAAATATTTTCTGTTTATGTACCATTTCAGTGAATACATACTAGGAATGTTATTTACTGTTAAAGCATTCTTTTCATTTAAAATGGCCAATATATTCTATAAACGTAACTTCTCTCATTTTGCATTTATCTACAAATAAAGTTCATCGTTTTAAGATGACATATGCACATATATATCATGTTCTTGGACATTTATGAAAAAAAATAAATCTCTGCTTACTAGATTCTGAACATTTCTGTGTGGCATGCAACAAAAATCTGTTGCTCTTTCTACTTGTCATGAACATCACAAGAGATTACTTCAGTTCCCAGGCTGGCTAGAATTTAGGTAAAGCTTTCTGGTGTGATGATTTCTGCAATCATTTGCACACATTTTCTGCAGTTGTAAATTCATCTTCCTTGGGAGAACTTGAAAGAAAACGTACATGTATACAGCTTACAGGTTCATATAATCTTCACTTTTTTCTTTGCTTCTACTCGCCTCTCTATTATCTTGGATGATCGGTCAACCCTCTTATCACCTGGCACACTTGTATTTGGGTTGTGGCCTGGAGGGGGGATACCAGGACCCCGAGACCCAGTAAGTTCTGTATGTGCAACTGATGGAAAAATACCAGGACCTTTAAATTCTGGTCATGCCCAAACCAGAATATTACAACCCTCGAGTTAGGCTGAAGTGGAGAAGCACCTGACAAAAATCACTTATCTCAGACCCTATAAATAGTGATCCAAAACAAGACCCTTTGAGCTCTCCTGGATTACAGTGGGCTGCATCCAGAATCTCCCCTGAATTGGGACACGTCTCAGAACCACCTGCCAATGAAGTTGACACATGGCCTGGGTGAGACCACCTCCTCAAGACTCAACTCCAATGAGAATTGCTGATGCATTGTATTTACTCTAAGCTCAAAGGGAGAAATTTTAACTATAGGCTAGTCTTTTTTTACTGACCTCTCTCCCTACCTACCTGCTTGATTTTATACATTTGCTTTTCAGAGTGTGGGCATCTGCATATTTCTCTGGCCAAGTAACTCTGTGTCTGTATGCTTTGTGTTTATGCATATATAGAAAGATTGGAGATACCAATCTCCATCAATCTTGTCATTCTCAAATCTGTAATTAAGTCACTGTTTTACTAAACCAGCCTTTGATTTATTTCATTTTATTAACAAATGTTGAATTGCTGATAAATGAAACTGAATCAAACATATTTATCCATGACAACATGTCTTTACCACTTCTCTCCCTCCTTTTGCAGAGCTTTAATCCTTTCATTTCATGTGAGAATCCTTATTCTGTGGGCGTTTTAAATTTGTTTGGGTTTTTATAGCTTTATCAACTCTTGCCCATTCCATTATACTCTGATTTCTTCACAGAAGTTATGAAGTCTTTTTGGTCTCCTTTTGCTCCTGAATCTATGCAATAAAGTTTGAGCCAGTTAAACACCTCACATATTCTTCAAATAGATTTCCTAGCATTTCTCAACAGCAAACATAATCAGAAACCATGATCCCATTTTCTTAATCAGTCTAGTTTTCTTTGAGGTTCTACCCATTTCTTTTTTTTCTTGATAATTGTGTATCACCTCCAAATGTGGAAATTTTGCTTCTAAATTACTAGTCAGACATCCCTGAGCTTACTTCTGGATCTTGTCCTTGACACCCTATTGCTAACAGACACTTGTGAAGGACTTCATTGGAGTCTTTTTCAAAGTGAAAATGGATTATGCTGTCAAGTTTCTCCTCATCCACCACCTTAGTCTATTAAGGGTCTTCAAACAGGAAATGAGTGGATGTTTCTTTTTTTTTTCTTTTTTTTTTTTTTTTCCTCCAGACACTACTTATAGCATTCTGTTTTATAATTTTTTTCTTTTTCATTTTTTCACTCTCCCGTAGCATTTTCGATATTTGATTGGTGTCTATTTAATATTGACTGTTGTGTCCCCAGGAAAAAAACCAGCATATAAGGTCTATATATAAAATTTTATGAAAGAAATCTTTTTCGACATAGAGAAGACAAGATCTACATACATATAACATAGGGAATAAGAATGTACTGTGTTATGGTTAGTCAGATCAGGAAGATGTTTATTTTGTGAGCCCATGCTTTGTCTAGTGATATTTAAAGAATGCCAATAAATAAGTCCTAGGCTTAAATATACATGCAGTAACAGAAGGATATAAAGCAAAAGAGTGATACATTAAAATAATACTGCCTTAGCAGTCAGAGCTAGGCAGCTTCTGTCCTAGGTACATTTTAAGGAACATCTATGCAGCCTTCCCCTCACTTTTTTCCTCCTAATGCCTTTTTTTGTTTGTTTGTTTTTCTTATACAATATTTTTTAATTGTTAGTATTGAATGTTAAAACAGTTTTGTGTTATTCAGAAGTGATACAAGACTGTTGCTTAGCACTGTGTTTTAAAAGCAATACTAATACTCTGCAAAGATTCACTGGAACAATAATGTTAGCTTTACATAGTTAAAAAGAAGTGTATATTTTAACATGATTTTTGAAGTTTTTGCCAAACATCCACCATTCTGCATCCAATGACAAGTCCAATGTTCTGATTCCCAGAGATTATTTTCTCTCTAGATGTCTTGGGGCTGGTTCTGGTCCAGCTTGTTATGACTTTTATAAAACTTTTATAAAACCTATACCACAGTCTACTGAAAGAAAAAGAACAATTCATTTCCTCATGCCTGCAACCAGGCCACGTTTTTAGATTTTCAAACCCAAATTTTACCTTTCTGTTTATATATATATACATACATATATATATATGTACACATTTGGGTTATGTGGTCTTTGTGATAGGCTCCAGGGAGTGACCCTTGCCTTAAATAAATTAGTCCTGAATCATTCAAGCCCATCCTGGTCTTTCTAAATTTGTCTGGATGCATCTTCAGGCTATATATAATATGGATGTAATGGGTATTTCACCAGCCTTTTCAACATACTCAGCACACCATACATAGAATTTCTCTTGCCATGCGACACCAGCTTTCATCAAGGGCTCAACAGAGGTCAATTTAATTTTAGGGTAGGAAACACTGTAGCAATATTTTTACAATTCTTTAAAAATTAATATTTCTATATGAAATGGACAAGATAAATGGCTTCTTTGGTGCCTGTCACATTTCTGATTTGATGTCAGGAAGCTGAAAGCATGTGCTGTGTGCTGAGAGGCATGGCAACATTCCTGCTCATTGGAGCAATCCGTGGACCACCCTTCACAGAGCCCCTCCTGACTCTTATCTGCAGACAGACACAGTTGGTCCACTACAAAAGGGATTCCAGGAGTGATTCTGCATGCACAAAGTGTGAACAATCAGAAAGAACAGGTTTCTGGATTGAAAAACTGAATTATTCAAACTAACAGTGTAGGTGCAGCCTTTGTGATAGCAGCATAATTCCACAGCACTGGCATAACAGACTCCTTTCATCACACATCAATCCTGTCCAAGCCTGAAGGAAGGCTATGATGCATGACTCCAATCAGAATTAAAATGGTGTAAAGTTCTCCTCAAGACTTCATCAGACTATTCTTTATAAACATATATTTAACTATTATTGTCTTGCTGTTTGCAAAAATTACAAGGTCTTCTCCTATGGAATCTGTAGTGGTAGACACAATATCTGAAAATTACCTAGCCAGCCCTTTTTTTATAAATATAGTGTTATAAATATAGTTACAACTATATTTGACATTTATCCATCTTATAAATGAGGGTTCATATTTAATTCCTAACAAAGTTTTACACTTTCAGTTATGATTACTCAAGGTACATCAATGTCCACAGAAGTCATCATTTTGCACCTTTCTAAATGCTTCCCTCACAGAAGCAGGATAATGAATAACTGGAACTACGGAGCAACCGTGAAAAGGAAAGAGCAATTCAGGCATCTGTTGCAGAAATACACACCAACCACTCTGAGCAACAGCGCAGTGTGTATTAAGTAAATGTTTATGTTATAATCTTCAGTGGCTCTACTGATTTTACTTTAGGGGATGGTATAATATATATGCAATTATAATATTCAACAGCAACAACTTGGATGAGTGGGTGGGGTTACAGAAAAGCTAATGGAATCTGGAAGTGCTTAAATTGATTTGGGGGAATCAAGAACAATATGTGTCTGGTGGGGTCAGGAAATTGAAATCATACCATTTTTTTTCCTGCTCTGTGCAGCAGAACTGGGCTGCTAAGAGTACAGATACAGAAGGCAGTGCTGTTGTGTTGACAGAGTACCTGGACGTGCCTGGAGCACTGACATCTTCACCTAGGTACCATATCTGTAGCTTTACTGACTGAAAGAAAGTCTGTGTAGTATGGAGTATTGTCCCCCTGGCAGTACCACTAGGTACCTCTTGCACTCACCATAAAAGCACGGATTATAGAGCTTGTTCGAGTAGCTGCAATATATTCATAATTGCCTCCCTCAGAAAATAGGCAAGTAGGAGGAGGTAAAATCTATTGTAGTGCCATCTATATGTGTGTGTGTGTGTAGGAAGCACATAATTTTGGAGTTTTAAGTCCAGACTCTGCAAAACTAAATGTCTATAATGATTTCAGACTCAGGTTATACAATAGAGCCAAGAAATATTGCTTCTACCAGAACGTGTCGTCCCATCTGTGTAATGAAAACCATTTTCTATTCCTCATTGAACATTAGCTGGGATCTCACTTGCCTGTATTCATGAGTCATGTTACTTTAATCAGTTACAAAACTTCAGAGTAAGTATAAAGACCCAAAAGCTATTTTCTAAGTGTTACGTCTCCCAGTGGACATGAAGAAAATATTAGTACTCTGAGTAGTATTTAGGACTCATCTGCAAGTTCCTTGTAGGAACCTTGTAGGTTCCATCACTCAGGACCTCACTCATGGTCAAGCAAGGGTGCAAGGCCACCTAGAAATTCTATGGTAATCTGCTTATTATTCCTGTTTTATACTGAACCTGGAAACTGATTCATCTTTCATGGTCCTCATATTTTCTGAAACAAAGACTAAGTGTCTTTCATTCCTAAGGTATGCTAAAGCCAGGATATAGAGAAAGTCTGGATGGTTACAGGAAAAGGTCACTGATTGGTGCTAGATGGTCGCACCAATGGTGGTCCATGACAATAAATCTGTTCTCTTTCTGACTTGGACTGTATTCTGACTTCAGTTCACCCAAGGTACTTCCAAACATATCCTCTTTTTATTCTTTCTTTCTTTCTTTCTTTCTATCTATCTATCTATCTATCTATCTATCTATCTATCTATCTATCTATCTATCTATCTATCTATCTATCTA